>JAOWBH010178293.1:0-10191 GCA_028566215.1 Silene coronaria
AGCTATATATACTATTTAATAATAATATTCTTAGATAATAAAGAAAATAGTCCATGTGGGTTCGACCCTTACTTACCTGAATACTAGTTAGTTAGAGTTTGTAAGTGAATATAAATTTAATTTTGAGTGCGGAAACGACACGTATCAAATTTTGGCGCCGTTGCCGGGGACTGATTGTTTATTATCTTAGGTTATATATTAGTTAGTTTATTTATTTTATTTCTTTATATACTTGCTAATTATTGTGTTTAGTATACCTTGTAAAATAGGAAATTGCAAACTTAATAAATTTATTCTTGACTTAGGGGCGTCCATTAGTGTTATGCCTAAATCTATCTATAAATCTCTTAATTTAGGACCCCTTTCTATAACTGACGTAGTGATTCAACTAGCTGATAGATCACAAGCATATCCGATCGGAGTATTAGAGGATGTTTTAGTTCAAGTAAATGAATTAGTGTTTCCAGTTGACTTTTATGTTCTTGATATGGGCGAATCTCGTGATGCGTCTAATGTTCCACTGCTACTAGGAAGACCATTTCTTAAAACTTCAAGAACTAAAATTGATGTGCATAAGGGAATCTTAACGATGGAATTTGAAGGTGAAGTTGTCACATTTAATACTTTTGATGCTATGAAGTATTCTGACACAATTGGTAGTGTATGCGTTGTTGACTCCATAGATATTATTGATTGGCTTACACAAGAAGCCTTTGACGATGACCATGCTGCTAATTTGTCTGATATGACAGGAACTATTATATCCACATTTGACGTAGTGAACCTTAGTTCCTTAGATTCTTTTAGAAACTTTACAAAACCTTCCTTACCTCCAACGTGTCAAAAACTTGTTTCATCTATTATTAAGGCACCTGAACTTGAACTTAAACCTCTTCCTACTAATTTAAAATATGCTTTTCTTGGTGAAAATAAAACATTGCCAGTGATTATCTCTAGCTCACTTTCAGAGAAGCAGGAAGAGAAATTGTTAGAGGTCCTTAAAAAATATAAAGAAGCCATCAGATGGACTCTAGCTGAAATAAAGGGCTTCAGTCTCACCCTTTGTATGCATAGAATATTTTTAGAGAAAGATGCTAAACCTTCTAGAGAACCATAACGTAGATTAAATCTGGCAATGTTAGAAGTCGTTAAAAAGGAAATGATAAAATGGAGAGATGTTAGAGTCATATATTCTAATTCTAATTCCGAATGGGTCGGTCCTATTCACGTTGTCCCAAAGAAGTCAGGTATAACAATAGTGGAAAATGCTATGGGTGAACTCGTACCTACAAGAGTGTCTAATGGGTGGAGGGTTTGTATAGGCTATAGAAGACTATAGAAAACTAAATAAATTATTTAGAAAAGACCACTTTCCTTTACCTTTTGTTGATCAAATGCTAGAAAAACTTGCTGGTAAGTCATTATTCTGTTTTCTAGATGGCTATACCCAAGTACCCGTAGCACCTGAAGACCAAGAGAAAACCACTTTCACTGGCCCCTTTGGTACTTACGCCTTTAGAAAAATGCCCTTTGGCCTTTGCAATGCTCCTGGAACCTTCCAGAGGTGCATGATGAGCATTTTTGTGGACTTGATTGGTGACTCATAGACTTTTGTCATCATAATTTATCACTTGTTCTGAAAAGATGCATTGAGACGAACATTGTTTTAAACTTTGTAAAGTGTCATTTTATGGTTAAGTAAGGCGTCGTTTTGGGTCATATTGTGAGTTCTAAAGGTTTTGAAGTAGACAAAGCCAAAATAGATATCATAAGTTCTCAGCCATACCCGACTTGTTTGCGTGAGGTTAGATCTTTCATAGGTCACGCGGGGTTTTATAGACGTTTCATTAAAGATTTTTCAAAAATTTCAGCCCGTTATGCTATTTGCATGCTAAAGATGTCAGCTTTGTGTTTGATAATGGATGTAAAGAGGCCTTTGACAATCTAAAGGATAAAATAACCTCTGCCCCTGTTATGTGCCCACCTTATTGGGACTTACCTTTTGAAATTATGTGTGACGCTAGTGATAAAGCAGTAGGTGCGGTCCTAGGTCAGAAAGATGATAATGAGTCTTATATGATCCATTATGCTTCAAAATCACTAGATCCTGCTCAATGTAACTACACGGTGACAGAGAAAGAAATGTATGCTGTAATATTCGCGCTTGAAAAATTCAGACCATACTTGCATGGCACTCATGTGGTTGTTTATTCTGATCATTTTGCCTTAAAGTACTTGTTGAAGAAGAAAGAGTCTAAGCTTAGATTGCTAAGTTGGATGTTATTGTTGCAAGAATTTGATATGGAAATAAGAGATAAGAAAGGTGCTGAAAACCTCGTGGTTGACCATTTTAGTAGAATTGTTCATGATGAAGAAGTGCTAGACCCTTCATCTGACTTATTTCCTGATGAACAATTGTATGCATTGCGCAATACATCGCCTTGGTATGCTGACATGGTTAATTATTTAGTATCTAGAGAGTTCCCGAAAGAACTGACTAAGGCTCAGAAGGATAAAATTAAGCATGATTCTATATACTATATTTGGGATGAGCCTTATTTGTTAAAAATTTGTTCTGATAATGTTATAAGAAAGTGTGTTTTTGATGAGGATATAAAATCTATTCTTGAATTTTGCCATTAAATTTGAGTGTGGGGGTCACTTTGGTCCCAAAAGGACAGCTCACAAAGTTTTAGAGTGTGGTTTTTTCTGGCCTTCTTTAAATAAAGATGCGAATCATTTCGTAAAAAGTTGTGATCAATGTCAGAGAAGTGGCAATATATCTAAGAGAGATCAAATGCCTCTGACTTCTATATTTGTGGCTGATATTTTTGACGTTTGGGATAATGATTTTATGGGACCATTTCCATCATCTTTTGGGAACACTTACATTCTTCTGGCTGTAGATTATGTTTCTAAATGGGTGGAGGCGAACGCAACTAGAACAAATGATTCTAGGGTAGTAGCTGAGTTTGTTAAAGATCAAATATTTAATAGATTTGGTGTTCCTAGAGCCATCATTAGTGATAGAGGAACTCATTTTTGTAACTGTGATATAGAGGTTCTATTTAGAAAATATCATGTTACTCATAAGGTATCTACTTCTTATCATCCACAAACTAATGGACAGGCTGATGTTTCTAATAGAGAAATAAAATCCATCTTAGAGAAAGTAGTGAGCCCGAATAGAAAGGATTGGAGTAATCGTTTAGGTGACGCTTTATGGGCCTATAGAACTTCATATAAAACTCCAATCGAAATGTCTCCTTATCGTTTGGTATTTGGAAAAGCTTGTCACTTCCGGTAGAATTAGAGTATAGAGTTTTTTGGCGATAAGAAGGTGTAATTTTGATTATGAAAAACCAGCTTCTTATAGGAAATTGGAGATTCAAGAATTGGAAGAGATAAGGAACGATGCTTATGAGAATTCTAGGATATACATAGAGAAAACAAAGAGTTATCATGATAAGATGTTAATTAGAAAAAGCTTTAATGTTGGTGATAAAGTTCTCCTTTATAATTCTAGATTAAGACTGTTCCCTGGTAAATTAAGATCGAGGTGGATTGGTCCTTTTGAGGTTCTTAAGGTATTTGATCATGGGGCAGTAGAAATTAGAGGGTGTGATTCTAGTATAATAATTAAAGTGAATGGACATAGACTAAAACCATATGAAGGATTTGAGGCTAGTTGGTTGGATATATTTTAATTGAAAGATCCTGAATATGAAGATTAAGACTCAACATATGTCGAGCCACGACATAAACTAAGGTGCTTCTTGGGAGGCAACCCAAGCTTATATTTTTACTGCTTTCATGTTTGTTAATTTTTATTTGCTTAGTCGAGTCGGCTTAAGTGCCTCCCTGAGTTTCGCAACCTTTGTAGGGGGATGTAAATAGTGTCGGTTGCATAAAAAAAAATTAGTTTAGTTAAGGAATAACAATTTCTGCTGGTATTATGGTTATTTTTCGGCTTTCATATTCACGGATCTTGGTCGAGTATTTATTTTTGCAGGGATCTGGACATACATGGCAATTGGAATATTGCTGGACTGCTGCCTTATTTGAAGCCATGGTCAGAAGTCGATCACACTTATCTTGGAAGCTGAAACTATCACTTAGGGGCACTTCACTTCTCCATCTCTACTGGCGTTGGCATTCTACTTGGCTGACCTTGACAGAAAAAATAGTTGTGAACACTGAATACTACTCTCTACCTGCCATTTGAATCTGCTAAGTGCTTCTTCTCTCTTATTCTTATTTTATGCATAAATTTGATCTCGTTGTCTATTTTCGACATTGAGGGGGATGTCAAGTTTAAGTGTAGGGGAGCAAAAGGTTAATTTTTGGTGTTGTAAGTAGAGTTGGCGGGGTGGCCGTTGTTTTGTTGCGTATTTCAGGGTCTTAAAATTTTGGATATGTCCAGTTTTAGGGGAGATGCTATCCGATTTTCGCCAGAAATTAGTGTTTAAGTGTGTGCAACCTTTGTTTATTAGACTAACTAGAATGGGGAAGTCGACGATGAGCTCTAATCTAACATCTTTTCAAAACTTAAAATTAATTCCATTAATAAGAGTAGTAATAGAGAGTTGTTTTGAAAACGTGTATACATGGATTTTTCCTTCTGATTGAAATTGGATTGATTAATTTTTGCATATATGTTTTAAGTCTCTTTTAAATTTAAATTATAAGTAAACCATAATGAATAACACTTATTTGGCTGCTTTTATTACATTTTTTGTTGACTCTAGAGTGTGGAACGTAAGCCGGTCTTAGTAACCAATCTACTTTCACAGGTGATTCATAATTAGGGCTTCAAGTCCCGATATTAATTCCATCAAGTGACGAAATCCTTTGTTCGAAAGCTCATTGGCGGTTGTTGGGAAGAAAAAAAAAATTGAAAAGAAAAAAAACAAAGAAAAAAAATGAGAAATAGAAAAAAAATGAGAAAAATGAAAAGAAAAAAAGAACTGGATATTGTGGTGGTTTGTTTGGCTGCAATTTCAGTGACATGTATATTTGAATGCTCGGGAGAACGATCCTCGTGCTGAACTAGTACAAAAAGTAGATTCCCTTTTCCTAAGACCTTAAATTGCCGAAATTCTCCTCTATGAGTCAATACACTCGCACTTGAGCACAAAGGTAGTTAGACCGAGTGTGACGGATAAAAAGTTTATTTTTAATTTAAATTTAGAAGCGGTTTAAAATGTCTTATGCTGTCAAATTAATCTGTTGTATAGTTTGTAGTGGAGGGAAAGTTTGATATACATTGTTTGCTAATCTAACTCCAATTGTTTTCGTTAACATTACTAACTTACTAATAGAAAAGAAAAAAAATTGATTTCTAAAATTGTTTTAGTTTATCATCGATTATACCTGTTCGGTTGTCTAAAATCTTTGAGAGGTTAATCTTTTGTGTTAATTTAAGCTTATGTTTTGTCATTGTCGAGGGCGACAATAATCTAAGTGTGGGGGAATTTGATAAGCTCATATTTATAAGTATTTTTACCCCTTTAATATTATATTTTTAATGTTGTCTTTCGTATTTTTAAGCTAAATAATAAACTATTGTGAGTTTTGAGATTTTAAGCCGTCCTATATTAATTTTGTGCTAAAATGGACTTTTTGTATTATATATATTTTAGGAATTATAATACACTAAGTGTTCATATATATTCGCGGGTTGAGCTAAGACGACTTCGTATTAGCTCGGAATTGGACTCGAGCAAAATAATAAAAAAAAAAGCAGGTTAGCAGGCACGTACGTAATATTTAATAATAATAAAAAAGGAAAGTTACGGCCCAAGAGAGAATTAGGCTGAGTAACTACATTTGTGAAAAGAAAGATACACACGGAGCCGCACAAAAGGAGACGGGAAAAAATATACACAGATCAGACGAGAGAAGACAGGAAGCAGGGGCTAACGGGAACGAAGTTCTGACTGATTCCAACGCCGATTTCAACCTATTTGCTATGAGCGTCTCTAATCTTTATCTTATGTTCAGTGTTTTTATTATTAGTATAAACTAATTTATTAATAGGAGTGTGTAATTGACTATTTAATATTGTGGTTTATGAGATTATGTCTTTGTTTTGAATGATTAATTAGTGATATTGGGTATTTATTCAAGGTTCATATTTTGACTTTCAATTTGTGTTTATTGATTTAGTTTGGTCATCTAAATTGTTCTCATGAATTGATTTTTAATTTGATAGTGTTTTAGATTAGGTTACAGTTTACTGGTCTAATCGGAATTGTTAGAATCTTGTAAAATAATTCCGTCTTATAGAGTTGCAGCTTCTGGTTCTGTGAGATTGAATTGATTGGTGATATTAATGCGACTAGATTTATCGATTTGATTCGTGCTTACATGGTTGAGTCGATATAATTTTGTTAGGATTAAACTTGCGTGGGTTAACGGGGTTTAACGAGTAAGAAAGATAAAACTGGTAATTTACTTGCTTACAAGGGATTAACTAGTTGACTAACTAGTTGACTAATCTATCTGATAACTGATTAAGTGAATCAATGATTGACCCGATATCTATAGAAAATTACATACCTTCTATTTATTCGCAATTAGAGTTTCTCATCCTTTAATTTGCTTCGTATCACTCGACTTTTTAGCTTAAATTAGTATAGAAAATATAGAAAATAACCTTCTATTAGCTATATACACTATTTAATAATAACAGACTTAGATAATAAAAAATAGTCCTTGTGGGTTCGACTCTTACTTACCCGACTACTAGTTAGAGTTCGTAAGTGAATATAAACTTAATTTTGAGTGCGGAAACGACACGCATCAGTTTTCTACTAATCAAGTTGTTGAATCGGGTTCAAGCAGGGCTTCAATTGTTCATTCTAATATTCCGAATTTCAAAAACTTTGTTTGCATTTTCTAACTTTACTTTATATTGTATTGTTTTTATTTTTATTTGCATTAATTTACATAATTAGTTTTATTTACTTGTCTTTATAAAATTAAATCTTCATTATAGACTCATAAAACACATCTAAGAGTTCATGTTGTGTAAGTAGTGAGTCGGAATCACCAACAAGTAACCCAAAACCACAAGTCCACAACACCCGAAGACCGCACCCTTTAACAGGAACCAAATAGTGGGTTTCACTCACCATAGTTACAAAACATGCAATGGACCGCCCCGACACCTTTTGGTATGAACCAATCGACCGAACCCCACTTAATGACCTCGACTAATCTATTTAGTAGTATTATATTTGAAAATCAACCTTTTGTTGGACCGAGTCAAGTACCCTTAATGCCTTTCCAATAACCTTTTCTATTCGAGGGGTTGAGACAACAGTCACAACATGGCTCATCCTATGACACCTCCATTTACCCAGGTACCTATAATGGTCACCCGAGCGAACGGACATGCTACCATCTCTGTTTCCCGAGGTATTGCATATCAAATCGACCAATACAAGCATAATACAAGGTACAATACATTATATAATACATTATATAATACATACGACTCAATACAATACAATAAGGTGCTACTAAATAGATCAACCCCTCATGACTCCAATCACATCCCGAGACCGTACATAGCCCTCGTTCCATCCAAGTCTCCATATCTATCACCTGTCACATCACTGCTCACCATTGACCGGAAATTACCAATAGATCACGTCAAATAGTTAAAAAGGACAGGCACATAAGAAAACTCACGGTCAACCACATAGTAGAGTAGGGATTATCAATACATCAATTAACACCTCAATACTACCAAGATACACGATACCAACAACAACAACATTCTCCAATTTCTCAAATAAGGCAAATCACACATAACAACCAAGACACAAGTGAACATACATGCGTGCTACCAATCACACGGCATATGACAAGCGTGCTACAAATCATACGATAATAAAACTAGTGGTTCTCAACTTACATGGTGAACGTGGTCGACCACTAACACTCCCCGGATTGTACATGTGCTCATCCCTCTTGTGGCGGGCTCATAAGAGGAGACTAGCTCCGGGCGGCCTCACATACAACAGTGCCTCAAGGAATCCGGTTACCCGTACCGGTTCCCAAACTCCAATTCAAATATATACCATAAACATCAACAATCAATAACAACTATCAACAATATATATGAATCTCTATTCATAACATTCTAATACAACCACAAGACCCAACTAACACATAAATACATAAATCCCAAAGATTGGATAAGGAAAGTCTTTACCTTTTTGACATCCAAGCATAGCTAAGTCAAAGAATCGATAATTCGCATATATATCATTCATCACCTACATGCGTAATATCATATCCTATCATCATCAACTAAGGAATTATAACTTATAATCTTACCCAAATCATTAAGGAATCATCTTAATTATCTTTAGAGGATTAAAAACTTACCAACAAGGTTATAACCAAATGAAAGAAGGAAGTCCACGTACGATCCACAAAGGTAATCCCTTTTTTCTAACTCTTCCTCTTGCTAGTCACCATGGATAAATTATAAAGACTGGATCCATGGATGAGTGGTAAAGAGAGTGTTTTAGGATTTTGGGTAGTCAAGGAAGTTGTATAGAGAAGAATGATATGACCCAAATGTCGGAAACCTCTTTTTATACCTTGATATTCGGGTCCGCTAAAATCGACTTGATCGAGTACTCGACCCACTCTGTCGAGAGAGACTCGCTCGGTCGAGTCTCAGGTAACTCGGTCGAGTGGACACCACACGGCCGAGTTTCTCCCCTCGAGTCCCTACCTAAGTAACACCAAAATGGACACGGACACAGACACGACACGGATATGTGACTCGGCATCCCCGTGAAATTTAGGACACGTGACACGCTACTTAAATTTAATTAAATATATATTTTATAGCTATGAATAATGTACGATTTTATTTTTGTAAATATATTTGATATTAAATTTGAGTAATTGAAGGTAAAAGTTCACTTTGACTATATTTCATTCTCATTTCCCTCTCAAACCCATATTCTAATCATTTGCATTCCTCGTTTAGGTATCCGACACGTTTAGGCGTGTGTCCGACAAGTGTCGGTGTCGGACGCGGACACGAAACGACTGGTTATTAGGAGGAGTGTCCGTGCTACCTAGGTCTCTTCTTAAGGCTCTCACTCCTACTATCTCCTTACCTCCAATTTACCAAAATGTTCGCTTTATTCGGGTTGGATCTTATACTCAAAAGGGTGGGTATTACACATCCGATGATAGGTCATCTAACCGAATCATTGTCACCCCATACACAATAACCCGGTTAATCGCAACCCCACGATCCGAATGCCTTAGAAACCGAACAAGACGATACTTTCGAAGTATGGATGACTGATGAACAAATGGCTCTAATATGTAAAAAAAGTGGGCTAGTGAATGAAGCGTGGCCACGTTTTATCTAAAATGTAGATATTGTAATACCACATTTAGTTACGATAGTAAAATTGGTACCGGCCGGTCACCTATTTTGACCCTGAAGAATATGCTGTAAACGTCCTGAAGGGCAAAGAACAATGGACCAGTTGGTGTCTCACCCCAACGACAAATCGTACAAATATAACTATGATGAACTGCTGGCCAATTCAGAGTCCGACGCGGTCGCGACTAGCTTTGCCCATAAAGAATGATGCGGCCAGTGTGATTTGACGTTTTTAATTGGCCAAGATTAAGAAATCACCGTATGTAACTCTTACAGATTGAATTATGATCAATTTTTAGATTATGTTGAGTCTTGATTGAACAAATTGAAATTAATAGTAAGAGATACAGACTACGGTTAAAGTTTATCTTTTCCTATTTCTTATTTGGGTTTTTCTAATGTGTGTCCTTAGGGCTTATTAACGTGTGCCCTTGGCACACATTAAAAAAACCCTTCTTATTTTTATGGGTTTTTTTATGCACAAAATCTCACTTGTGACGGAAGGTACCGTTTCCTCTCACAAAATACTCATTTAAGGGTGAGTGAGAAGCACATGGGGGGTGCCCCACCTTGTCCCCTCTCTCCCTTTTGTGAGAGGTCACTTGCTTGTGTTCGAGTGAATGTCCTCCACAATAGTGTGTTTACATCTTAAATCTTGTAAAAGGAATATCAGGGATTTATTTCATAATTTGTCAGTTGATCAACGTAAATCGGTAACGCTCAGCTGACTAGAGTTAGACGTTACTGTCGTATGACGGCGGTGA
>JAOWBH010178304.1:0-10190 GCA_028566215.1 Silene coronaria
ACACCCGAAACCCGAAACAACCCGACCCGACCCGAACTAACCCGATAATATCTCAAACCCGAACTAACCCGACCCGATTAACCCGTTTGCCAGGTCTAGCTGGGTTGTATTTAGATCTGATAAATTTGACCGATCCAAATAACCTGACTCGAAACGATAATCAAACTCAAGACTCGAACATGACCCTGAACTTGAATTTTCTGACCCAAATTTTTATTGTTGAAAGCTGGTTATTATCCATCAATAACTTGATAATTGTTGACCCAAAAATGACAGAACCCCAAGTAACCCGACCCGAGGTGTGCAAAGCTGAATTTGACCTGACCGGTTGACCCGTTTGTCAGGTCTAGTTGTGTTGGGTGATAGCGGTTTTGTATTTGTTACAGACATTACAATTCACAGCGTTTCATTGTCGATCGAGTTGTTATGATAAGTCGGGTGGGGTTATCAACTTAGACATGGTAAATGGGTCAACTGCTTTGGATTCAGGTCCAGTCCAGTCCAATCAATTCGGATTGGGTCTTTTTTAGGTTTGCTTTAAATCGTGTTAGATCGGTTCGGTCAGTTTTATCAGATGTAATTATAGTTATCATCGATTGATAAGTCAGGTCGAGTTTGATTTGGGTTAAGTTATCAACATATATTTTATCTTATTTATTTAATTTTGGATTAATAATTTTATATTAAAACTATTTATATGTGTTTTTATTTTAGTTTTTGAGTGAAAATAGCTAAGATCAATCTCAATTTTTAATCTCACCCGATTATTATTAAGCTAATTCATTATAAGGACGTCCCATCAAGTTAAGTAGTAAATATTGGGTCACAGCTTCACAGGTCAGATTAAGTGGTTCGAGTCCAGTTGAGTTTGAGCAAATTAAGTTTAATCTCAGGTTGGAACCAATTCGATTTCCGTTCAACCAATTTCTCGTTTTATTGGGTCATGTTTTGGGCTGTTCAAGTCGACTTTATTTAGACTTGACAAACGGGGCCTTCGGCTTGGATTCAAAACAGGTTATATCGGATCAGTGTCCGTCAAATAACCTTGGTTTTGGTATCATTTCTATTCAGCTCAGGTACATTTTCGGTTAATCATCGTATTTCGCAAAGAGCGAGAAAGAACCCAACTACTTAACATAGGAAATATAAGAAATGTGAAACATAAACAAATTGGATATTTGGATCTTATAGGACATTTAAGTTTTCTTCTAACTTTGAATCGTGTCTCTGTAAAATGTAAGGTCGTTTTACACAAATTTAGTGTAAACCTGCCTTACGCAAGAATTTGTGTTGATATGCTATCTAAACTCGACTTTTTATAGGTTCTATATCCTCTAAGATATACAAAAACAGAGCTCGATTAATTATCACAGTCGACGATCATTATCTTATCGAGCATCTAACATTGTTACTGTAACTTGATTAACAGTAAAAGATTCATCATGCTTATTACTAGAAGATGAACTAGTTTCATTAGGGTTCCATCCTATGCAAAATCCAGGAAGCTTAGGTTGAGGCAAATTTACTGATGCACAGCTTAACATTGGTACTACTGTTCCCATTGTTGGCCTGTCTTCTGGTCTTTCTTGCACACATAGGAGACCGACTTGAATACATTTCAATACCTCGCTTGTCGAGTATTTATCTCCTATCGACTTGTCCAGCATTTCCGTTCCTTTTCCTTCTTTCCATTGCTTCCATGACTGCATGTAATAAAGTTCATGTTCTTGTAAGAAATGTTTCATAATTTACTTGTTATGTTTAATATAGATGTCGGTTAGTTTAGCTGGTAAAGTCATGAGAGGTGGTAGTCATGACTTGGGTTAGATCCCGTTAGCAACATATAAATCTAGTCAATGAAATCTGAAAAGACTAACTCGGTCTGAATAACCTGATCAAATTGACCCAACCCAAATGACCCGCCCTGACGTCTGATAAATATAAATGGGTGAGGTAGTGTGTACTTACATATCCAAGAAGGTTTAGCTCATGATTTGAATTGTAAAATCCTCTGTTCTTTATCCCACTTAGTATTTCTAGGACTAGTACACCGAAGCTAAACACATCCGATTTGATGGAGAAAAGTCCGTCCATGGCATACTCGGGAGCCATATATCCGCTGCATAAAAAACAGAAATCGCCATCTAACATTAATACGAGTGTTACTTTCCATTGTCGAAGCATATGAGAGTTGATCATAACATAGATTGATATTGTTACTTACTACGTTCCGACTACTCTTCTTGTGTTTCCTTCAGTTTCATCCCCTCCGAAAATCCTAGCCATCCCGAAATCTGATATCTTTGGGTTCATATCCCCATCGAGCAAAATGTTGCTTGCTTTCAAATCTCTATGGATAATTCTGTATCTCGAGTCTTGGTGGAGATATAATAGTCCTCTAGCAATCCCGCCTATGATGTTGAATCGGGTTTGCCAGTCGAGTAGTGAACATTTCTCTTTATCTACACATAATAAACCAAAATGACTCATTAACCCATCTTCCATTTTCAAAGAAGCTACTGATGAAGACTAAGGGACTCACTGAACAAAATTGAATCAAGGCTTCTGTTTTCGAGGTACTCGTAGATAAGCATCTTCTCATCGAGCTCAACACAACAACCAAGTAATCGAACAAGGTTTCTATGCTGAAGTTTAGCAATCAGTCGAACTTCATTCTTAAATTCTTCTGCTCCTTGCCCGGAATCCTTAGACAGTCTCTTAACTGCAACTTCATGCCCATCCAACATCACACCCTGCAATTCATGATGCATATATAATGCATGAAACTCCGAAACTTGGAAACAAGTAATGTTTTTTCAAAATATACTCGAGTCTGACACTATGACACACGCCCGTTAGACCTTTTCAGTTGAGTTGGACTAACAGAGACGATAACTAATTAGACCCGGCACACAGATCACCTGTATGTCGGGCCATTTTGGATCAGGCCGGGAAAAAATCGACTTGGATCAATATTATCAAATCTACAGAATACGCAGAATGTAATAACTAACAACATGAACTGTTTACCTTAAAGACGTGACCAAAACCGCCTTGTCCAAGTTTATTAGCATCACTGAAGTTGTCTGTGGCTATAGCCATAGTATATAAATCAAACAAAGGCAACTCGAGATCATCTGCATCGGTTGGTTCCCCTGTATTTTCTCTCTTACTTGTGATTAGCTGTCCACTTAGCAGAATTTCCTGGCTTCTTTCAGCTGCACCACCCCTTGTAACTATAAGACATACCAAAAATATGTCGAAAACTGGAAAAGTCTACAACTTGGAATATTAATCAATGTGTACAGCAAACTTTAATATACCTCTAGGGTCCGACTTTCTTGATTTTTTTCGCTTCCATATGATCAATGTAGCTAATCCAGCTAGTATTATCGCGGCTAGAATAGCAATTCCGACATACATTTCAACTTTCTTCACATTGTTAGAACCATTTGGGCCTGAAGTTCCTGGTATTTTATGAATTTAAAGTGAGTTCAATGCTGATGACACGGGTTATCGAACCAGGTACTTTAATCATCTTTTTCAAAAAAAAAAAAATACCAGCAGTCCATATTAATAACCAATTGAACCGAGTTCAAACGAAGCTCAGGCCTTTTTCAACCGTGTCGAGCTAAGCCTAAACTTCAACTTCTTGGCTCGATATGTTCTCAGCCGATTCCAAGTTCAAGCTCATATTTGTAGGCCATCTCGAACTCATAGAGCTAAATAAGCTCAACTCACACTTTGTTTTAACTTCTTTAATTAGGCTCAATAAGTTTTAACTCGAGTCATACTCGTGCTCATATTCGTGAGCCATCTCAAACCCATAAAGCTTAAAATAACTCAATTACACCCCCCACTTGCACCTACTTTAATGTCAATAACATGATTCGGTCTCATAATAATCTTATCAAAAAACCGTCCCAACTCCCAAACATCGTAATTCGTAAACAACACCAATCTCCCCCTAGGCGGCTAGCCATTCAAACATATCTCCAACATGTGGAAAAGAAGTATACAGAAAATTGTAGGTCCATTTTGTTGAAAAATTAATTACACAACTACACATGACTTAGACATAAATTGACTAATTATAACACAAGCCAACCTCCTATCAAAAATAATTTAGACAAACATGAAACATGCAATGTTTTTGTCAACAGTTATTGCGTGAAACAGACTTAAACTATAAAACAGTTCTATTATGTAAAATAACGATTCATATATTTTACACTAAATGAAAATTTTTCACCTTTTGGGTATGAAACCGTCTTATCGTATAATTTATGGTTTTGCAAATGCGGTTATGCCGTGATTGTGGTTGATTACTAGTCCAATAAATGAAGACCAAATAATTAGTTACCTAATAAATTCCAACTGATTAATGATTGACAAAACTTTCATTATATTTTGCGGAAAATACACGTTTGTTGTTATGTACGTAATTATATTAAACCATTAATCACACATTACTTGTCTATTTTATTTCACCATCATTTTAGATTAAAAGTTACGAGCTAGGCGACTACGCGATGTCCAAACTTATTTGAGTACGACATGTGCAATGTCGAGTAATTACGCTATGAATCTTTGATATTAAGGTATAAAATCATTGATTGAATTTGCATTATATAGACGTTTTTTAAAAGGGTTCGAGATTTTGAGTTTAAATTTAGGCATTTTGATAATTGTTGGTGGAATTTCTATGCCCAAGGACAATTAGGCTTGCCCTAATTTGGGAGGGGTGAACGGGTCGGACTTTTGTAAAACTTTGAAAATGGCTTGTGTCGAGCAGGTCGGATTTAATGGACAAGATGACTCATAAACAGCCATGCTTTATATCGAAAAAATAATAATGTTATGACTAGGGGTGTAATTGAGCCGATTTGATGTCGAGCTCGGGTGGGCTTGGAATCGGCTCGGAAATTTGAGCTTGAGCTCGAAATCGGCTTGGAATTCTCCGAGCTCAAAAAATTAAAGCTCAGAATCGACTCAGATTAGGCTCGAGCTCAATTCGAGCTCGTTTAAATCATTATTTTATTTACTTTCTTTGACTTTTATATCTATTAAAAATAAATATATGTTAAGATAACTACAAATATACAATTTTTTATCAAATATAATCATAAATTCTAAATAACATTTTACTACGAACAAAAAACACGGTAAAATGCCAAAATTAAATAATAATCATAAATAAAACGAGCCTACTTGAGCTTCCGATCCGATCACTATTAAGCTCGGGATCGACTCGAATTTTGTACACCTCGGCTCAAAATCAGCTCGGAATCAGTTTTGACCGATTTCGAGCCGAGCTTTGACCGAACAGATTCAGAGGACTCTACGAACCAGCTCAGATCATTTACCGCCCTAGTCTCAACACGTTTGGTCCTACACACAAAAAAAAAACAAAGCTTACAATTAATTAGCGCGAAATTTTCATCTTCTTCTCAAATTTGGCGGAAAATTTTCATCTTTTCAAATTCAATGAAGAATTCTTTGATCTTCTAAAAAATTCTCATCACCCTTTAATAGCTTACAATTAATTTTACGCTCAAAACCCCAATTTTCCAATTGAAAAGGTAATTAGATCCCGAATCAGTTAGGGTTTAGGAGTTGCACACCAACTGTTCGACGAAATTCCTCACTGAAAATGATGGTTGATGGAAAGGAACCAAGACATGGGCATTTAGATTCCATGGATAGATTATCAAATTTTCCGGATTCCATCCTCCATCATATTATTTCTTTTCTGGGTACCAAAGAAGCGTGCCGAACGAGCATTTTGTCGAAAAGATGGGCTCATATTTGGTCCGCTGGCTTAATTCTTGATTTTAATCCTCAGTTTTTTGTTCCTAAGAAAGATGGAGAATTTGCGGATGAATATGCGAGAAGTATATTCAGTCCATTCAATACGGGAAATGTTGAGAGATTTATGAATTTTATAGAGTCAACAATGCGACGGTACTCTGAGAAAAATCTATCTATTAGGACTTTTAGACTTGCATATCCAACTATAGATCAAGAGATGGCTAAGAGGATTGATGGATGGCTTGGAATAGCATTGCGAAACCAAGTTGAGGTGTTGGTGCTCTTCATTATTACCGAGGGTTCTCCGTCTTATGGTTTACCTGCTATTTTGTTCTTGGCAAAATCATTGATAAGTGTGACACTTCGTAGGGTTAGAATGCCATATTTTGAAAATTTGAAGCTTAATTACTTACAATCTTTGGAGATGATAGAGGTCGATGTAGACGAAAATATGCTACAAGATATTATTATGTCATGTCCCTTGACATATTTGAGGCTTGACAGGTGCTCCGGTCTTCAAAATATTTCTATTCCTTGTTGCAGTAAACTGAAGTTCCTCCATGTATCTTTAACTGTACCTTTAGGCGGGACTATCTTGGTGGATACATCGAGTTTTCAGTGTTATTCCTACTTTGGTCGCCTAGAAGGTGATCCTCTTCCCATTATTCTTACTCCTGCCTCAAAGAGAAATCTGAGGGTATTAAAAATTTCTAGTGTCCGTGTCATTGATGAATTCTTTGGCAAATTAGTGTCTGAAATTCCATCAATTGAAAGCATGGGTTTTTTCTGTTGTACCATGCCAATATGTTGAAATTGTTAGTCAACCGCTTAGGAAATTGGTCATCCATAATTGTTATGATATGAATAATCTTGTGATTGAAGCTCCAAAACTGGACACATTTCGCTATACTGGTAAATTACAACATTCGTCTGTGATCAATAGTCACAGCAAATACAATGCCTATGTGAATCTATCTTGGCTTAAACTTGACACTCAAGCATTGGTCGCAATCAAAAACCTCCTCAGCAAATCAAACTGCTTCTGCAAGGATTTGTCCATCTCCCTCAGAGGTGATGCACCAGAGGTATTGCTAATTAATTGAGCTTTTGTTACTATTTTTTTCCGGATAATGATCATATGCCAATGATCAAAGACGGGTGTTTTGAAATACCTTTAGAAAACAGTGATGAGCAAAAGCTTCAGAGTCTAAAACCATTGTTTCTAACCCTTTATGTTGGTTATATGAAAGTTTTCTTTTTTCTGTATGTACAATGAGTTGAGAATCGACACGGCAATTGGCTCAGCTCATTCGGGTATAGGTAACTCATATTTGGGTAATCAGGGTTAAAGTGATTTAGGGTTAGGTCATTCGGATGCTGATTATTAAGTTTTTTGGTTCAAATAAGCTCTGCAATATTTTCGGGGTGGGTCAGTTTAGGTCAATGGCGAACGCAAGATTTTAGTATGAGGGGGGCACATTTTATTTTATTTTATAATTTGTCTTCTATTTTATAAGGCACTTTCATACTATAATTTATTTTTGTATAAAATATATAGAATGAATGAGCTAAATGTTGTACATCAAAAAATAAAAATCTTAATTACTTTATAACTTTTATGTACAAGACGTAATTTAGAAGACGAAGGGTGTCTCTTTTAAGATAAAACACATTTTAATTCCAAATTAAACATTACACACTAGTGATACAATGGGTAATACATTAACACCTTTCATTGAAGGTCAAGGATGCCCTGCCAACTATTTCTTGCCTATAATCTATGTTGTGAAAAATATAATTCTTGAAACTGGTTTAGGTTTGGATAAATTCGCTTCAAACTGTACTTTTCGGTTCTGAGAGAAGCCTGGTTTGGGCCCTCTCCATGTTTACAGGAAACGGCAAAAATAATTTGACGTAGAAACAGAAATAGGCTTTGAGACATTGAGG
Organism: Silene coronaria; assembly: GCA_028566215.1. Taxonomy (NCBI): domain Eukaryota; kingdom Viridiplantae; phylum Streptophyta; class Magnoliopsida; order Caryophyllales; family Caryophyllaceae; genus Silene; species Silene coronaria. The sequence continues at coordinate 7,759 of JAOWBH010178304.1, forward strand.
TCTTTTACTGTAAGCATGAAGAGGGTGGACCCAAACTTTTTAAAAATTCTCAAAGTTCAAGGCTTTAGTGTGGAGCTGTGGTGTAAACTGATTACTAAGCTGGAGTATAAGTGAAACAGACTTGCTGATCGATCTTTATCTTGAATGTAAAGATTGAATTCGACATGGATCAACTTAGCAAGATTGACGACGGATCACCTTGTGATGTCAAAGAGCTGAAGCTGTCTGTAAAATGGTCGTCTTCCATCCTCGGAGAGTCTTCATGTAGAGCTCTCATAGATGGCCTGCTATGGTGTTGCCACCCTGATGTTCTATCTTTATCGGTTAATTTAAATTCTGAAAACACTGCCATCCAGGTATGCTTATTTTCGTAACTACCTACTTTCTTTATATAATTTTTTGTGATATTGTATTTCAATGATCTATGTTATTATGACGAACACAGTCACTCATATTGTTTTTTTCATCATCTAAATCATGCTGTGCATTTTCTAATTGCTTCTCCCGCTACTGGAATTACTCCATATTCTTACTATTATGCATTATTTAATAGCTTCTCCGTCTACTGGATTACAAAGGCGCTCTTAAACACCCTATTATGCAAATTATTTGTCTTCTTGCTCTTTTGTTTTGTCTTTAATTTGCGGGATAGAGGTTCTGTCACTGGGATATTTTGATTCGGATGTCATCTAAGATCCCACCCCCCATATATTTTTAGCTACGCCATCGAATGGCTAATGTATTTGGCAAGACCAAATACAGCAAATATGTGCCGGAATCTTACTGATTTGTATAGTATCTCATACTAAAGGTTCTGTCACCGGGATATCTTGAATTGAATGTCATCTAAGATCCCACACGGCCACACCCCATATTTTTTAAGCTACACCAGCGACTGGCTAAGGTCGCGTTATTTGAATGTTGCTGGTATTGCAGACTTTGCTGGAAGTACTGCGGAAGAAGGTGAACAATTGGAAGCATCCCTTGAAAAGTGTGGAAATTGGAGGCACTAATGGCTCCCCTTCATGGCGGTTTGATTTTCGATTAAAACTGTATTGGTAATGTTAAACTGTAACTACTCGAGACTTCAAATGCAGCTTGCACTTCGATGGACCAGAAACGGGTGGCACCAAGTTATATTAGATAACCTTTATTTTGGAGGACGGTAGCTCTATGCCTCTATGTTCCTTTTGTCGATCATTTCAGGTTTCAGTTATGTTTTGCTTTAAACAAACTTGTGTTTTGTTATGTAGTAAGCAGTAATATATGATCATCATGCTGAACTGATTTGTGATCGCTTGAAAAACGTCTGATCAAGATGGGTTGCTGCCTTCCTGTGCTAGATTTGGGTGAAAATAATGTTGAGTAGCTCTTGTGCATTGAAATTGTTACTTTCTAGATCGGTTGCTACGCTAAATAGAAACGGGTATGCTAATTAAAGTTTTTGTTTTTTTTTTTTTCCCAAAAAAGAGGAGTACAAGTTAGAAAATGGGAAAGTTGAAGAGTACAGCTGAGAATATCACAAAAATTACTTGTAAGAGTCGTAACCTACGTTTTGTGGTATGGTGTTGTGCCAAGTTTTTTATTAACGACGTCTATTATATTACTAAACTAAAATTTATTGTAATAAAAATTGATGACATATAACTATTACCTATTTATTTATTTTGTGATTACATTTACACAATACGCAAAAAGTCATTTTAGGTTTTGACCTGAGAAATTTTGAAAAAAAATTGATCGAGAAAGCAATTGTTAAAATGTTATATGTTGGGTAGAATAATTGTTAATTGTTAAGTAACTCTATAATTTACTTACACCCAAGGTAAACAAAATTCAAGGTCTTGCTGGACATGGGTAACATTTTGTCACAAGTTCAAAATCAAGTAAAATGTGACCCATTTAAGATGAATATGTAACCATTTTTTTAAATTCAAAATTAAACCATTTTTAAAAAAAAAATTATCAGAATAATTTTCTAAATTACAAATGTTTGTCGTTAAAATAGCGAATTTGTGATTGTCAAGTAACTGTATAATTTACTTACTCCCACCAAGGTAAACAAAATTCGAACAAGTTTTGTTGGACATGGGTAACATTTCGTCATAAGCTCAAAATCGAGTAAAATGTAATCCATTTAAGACGAATATGTAACCATTTTTTTAAAAAAAAATGAAAATTAAACCACTTTTAGAAAAAAAAATATCAGAATAATTTTCTAAATGTCGTTAAAATAGCGACATTATACATTTGACCCGTCTCCAACTTGTGACGAGAAATGTATGTCTTCAGTGAGAACTAGACCTGGCAAACGGGTCAACCGGATCGGGCCAATTCGGGTTGGGATAGTTCTGGTTTGTGATATTATCGGGTTAGTTCGGGTCGGGTTGGGTCGAGTTAGTTCAGGTTTCGAGTGTTTTTCGGGTATGTTG
>JAOWBH010178325.1:0-10189 GCA_028566215.1 Silene coronaria
CATGAGATAGAAGTAGTAGAGTAGATGAGTTGTATTTATATTCATTCATGTTTGTAATGACTTAAATTGTATTTTTATAAAATGTTCTCGGAATTGGAGTTTTGAAACACTACCTCGGGCAACCGAGACGGTAGCATCCTTGATTACCTCGGTCGGGTAATTGGGGGTGTTACACAAGGTCACTCCTTTTAACCCGTGTCCGGTGTCCGACATCAACACTCGTGGAACACGCGCTTAAACGTGTCGTGCACTTATAAACCCTTATAACTGTTGTTTAACTGTTTAGTTACCGTTAATATTTTAGTTACGTTGTATTAAAAAATTTCTCACAAAATAATGAAAACGTACAGAAACCGTTAGAGAGTCAGAGCAGGATACTATGACAGTATATAAAACAAAACCAGGGTACAGCTTAACATACAAAAAGTAGAAGTTAGATATTCGAAACCTCGTCCGTATGCTTCTCAGGCAACTCAGTAGCATGAGCATTAACTGAAATAAGACTTGCAGAATAACTAACAATCTCAATTTTTGGCCCTCTATCAAGGATCATCAACAACGTATGATTTAAAGGCTCCAAAGTTACGTCGAAAACCCCTAAACGTAGTGCATAATCACCATAATATTGTGTGAAGACCTTGTTACCTCCGGCGGATCCAATTAAGTTGTCATATATCCAGTCAGCCAAATCCCTGGAAAGAACAATTTCTTCCTTTTCGCCGGGACTTTTCAACACAGTTATGACATCCTCACCACTTGTAACACGTCTACCATACTTAGATAAACACCCATTTACGACACATAATAACTCATCAAAACATTCATCCATATCTGTAACACTTGTTGAAGGCGGTGTGCTCACCTCGAGGTGAGGAAATGTGTCAAATATCTCAAATGCTAAATCAAAGGAAAGAATTTTCCTAGGCAACCCATCAAGCATGGGTGGCACGCCGCCCATCCAATACAAAGTCTCATTAACTAACACCCCTGGTCTGCGTAAGCGCTCAGCTAGTTTCAAACCAAAGAAATTATCAGAATTGTCGTCGATTCTTTTCATTTTGTTAAACTTTGTCGAGTAGACATGAACCCTTATCGATTCACTAAACACTTTTTTGCATAGCCTAACAATCTTGTAATCATCAATCGCAGAAACATACCCAAATCCCCAAGTGACCATACACCCTCCAGAAGTGAAGTTAGAGATTTCCGAGTCCAAATATTTGCGAAATTTGCGTGTTATTGGATTCCATATAATGAACAAACAACCAGAAGTTGATCCTAAACAAACCAACCCATTACAAGTACCCACCAAAACCATATTCTCCTCACCTAATTCAAAGTCAACCTCTAAGTTAACCAAGTCTATTTGGCCATTTTCGTAAGACAGAATCTGGAATTTGTTGCTTTTTCGAATGAGCAAGGATTGTGTGGTTGAAGGATTGGAAAACTTGTGGTGGTTGAAAGCGAAACGAGAAGAAGAGAGAGTAGAATACCAGAGTTTGGAAACGGATTTGAATAGGAGAACGGATTTGATGGGCAATCTTGTTAATATCATCTCCGATATTAAATCAAGTGGCAGCTCTCTTTGATCAGTTTGCTGTATTGGATCTTCATCATCCTTGCTTTGATTTTCCATCTCTGCAATAATATTTTCCCAATTGACATCCTTTGAATGTTCTAATTGTATTATAATCTAATAATATACTATAGGACAATAAACTCATTAGATCGTGCATCCCACAACTTTGAATGTTGGCTGCAGTCAGTAGTCCTCTCTAATGCAAAATCCCGACATTCCCACTGATGGTCATGTATCTTAACTGTGACATCGCATCTGTAAACTGCTTACAGTTATGTGTAAACAGTGAATGTGGTAGATAAAGAAACTGTCGTGGCTTGCCAACCTATCGAGTATCAGTAACGTACTCCTCCGATTGAGAAAAATATGCATTCGAATTCTGAACATGACAAGATAAATGACCAGTACATAATCATTACTAATAAATCTCATACAGACAATTTTGAAATCAAACTTGGAACATAGTTCAGTTATGACAGTACATTACATATTAATTCGATGATTCCGTGTCCAATCATTTCAACGGGAGACATTTGCTAGTAAATAATAACACTCTAAGGACTTTGGAGCTCCAATTCTGAAAATCTGTTGAACTTGTTATTAGACGACCTTGAAACAAGCTTAATGTAAGCTTAATGAAAGGAGCTCTTAAAAAAACAAAGGAAGTTTTATGTCTCCTGCTATTCTGTACAAGATTTTAAGATGTATCTTAAAATCAATGGTGGACAATAAATTGAGAGTCGATCAGGAGTCGGGTCCGTCAGGATCCCCATCACCATTTTCCAAGCTGAGATTTCCGCTTCAAAGAGCTTTTCATAGGCAAGGACTGCCCATTGAGCACAGCGATCCCACACTTGTGCCATCTCACTTAAGAGGAATAAATACTTTGAACTTGGCTGCTGAACATTGGTTTCGCCATCTCTATCATTTTTATGACGATTGCAAAATCAGGCGGCTTGCAATCCATGATCTTGGGAGGCGAAGTGGGATATTCTAGAGGAACAAAAAACTCAACTGACAGATTCATCGATTGGGAAGGAAACATTGATCTTAGAATATCTACACTCCCGGCACCAGGGCTGTAGGTACACCGGACTATGGTCCCATTACTTTGATCACTCGATTCCTCCATGATTTCTATCACAGTCCCAGATAGATTCTGATTCACGTCATTTATTTCATCCAACAAGTTTTTGTAAGGCTTAATTCTTTTAGATGGTAATGCATACTTTGTACAGGCCATCCTCTTAAGTGAAGACAGCTGGTATGCTTGGTTCATAGCAAAACTAATGCCATTTTTAATCACTTTATTATAGTACTCAATAACAATATTCATGTTATGGCGTAGTTTCTGCTTGTTAAGTAGCATCAGCTGATTTTCGGGAATGCTCAGCATTCTGATCATTTGTCGAGCTGAAACGATGTGATTCTTAAGGCTATCACACTCACTGACAGTTTGAGCCTGAGAAAAATGAGCTGAAACGATGTGATTCTTAAGGCTATCACACTCACTGACAGTTTGAGCCTGAGAAAACTGCCCTTCTAATGTCTTTTAACCATTTCTCAAGTTCAGGCAAGTATGAGAGTTTGGCATGTCGAAACTGAACAATGATATCCGGATTTGTAGTTCCAGAATCGGAAATTGATGGCAATGCTGATGCAGCAGAATAATTCTGAGAGCGAACATAAGCACTCGACCTATCATCCCCCTTTAACCTACAGTCCGGATAATTCTGCTGCTTGAACTCATGATAATTCTGCTGCCCAAACTGATGATTCTGCACAGCTATATTTCTTGGTTGCATTGCAGGAATCTTCGGGTTTTGATTAAAGTTCAGTCTGGCAGACCTGGACTGAATAATAGGCCTCGGAATCACGTTCCTGTCCAGCTGATTTCCTGTAACAGATGATGCAGGAAGCATATTGGTGGCCTGCATAAGCTTTTGTTTGAACGAAGGAGAGAATACAAAACAAAGCACTTGAACGTAAATCTCATACAGAAAATAATGAAATCAAACTTGGAACATAACTCAGTATAGAAACTCTTTCAGCTTGTTCCAGTGTCACAAGAGGAGGGGTCCGGTCTTTAGCCGATAAACCCGGATCCATCAGTGCTAGCTCTGAACCCTTTGAGATGACGAAAAACTTGCCGGTCTTGGTGGGTCCAACCAACCCAGAGCAAGCCCATTTCTCCAAATTAGAGGATATGGTTACCGACTTCACTTCTCCTGGTTGCTTCAAAATGGAGAGATCCGCCTCGTGGCGGATATTCAAGTTGTATGTCGACAAACACCCTCCTATAACACACAAGAATTGATCCCGACCACTTGGGACTACTAAATCGGGCACTTCTTCAAACTTTTCAAGCGTAGGGCTAAAACGAACGAGAACCTGTTTCCCATGAGGACCTCTTGATACCATGATCCAATAAAGCGAGTCGTTAACCAGAACACCTGAGTAAGAGAGACTCGGGTCAAGCCCATGTTCATGAACCCGTCTCCATTCTCGAGAACGCAAGGAAAAAACATGGACAGTGGTATCTAGTAGGTCACAGCCTCAAACTATTTTGATAACCTTATAGTCATCAGTATTGGAGACATTTGCAAATCCCAAGACACAATACAATTACAGGAAGTAAAACAAGGGTCGGAAAATTGCGCCAATCGTAACTTATCGGGTTCCATATGTAGAAACAAACAACAGAAAAAGAAAAATTAGCTAAACAAACTAACCTATCAACTGAACCTCATTCCCATATTCATTTTCACCACGGCTGTCAAAATTTGGTTCTAGTTTAACTAAGCAATAATCAAGAACTACATTATCATCTTGAACATAGAAAAGATAGAACTTAGTAGCTACCTGAATGAATAGGTAGTCTACAGGAGAAGACGGAAGCTGATTTGAAAGACGGGTTTTAAAGTGAATATTGGCAAACTCAAAAGAGGAAACAATAAAGCACCAATGTTTCAAAACTGACTTAAGCCGAAGCAAGCATTTGATAGGAAGCCTAGCAAGTATCTCATAGGTAAACAAATCAAGAGGGGGATTGTTTTCTTGGGTAAGAATTGAAAAATTTGTGAAACTGGTTGTTGGCTCAACATTTCTGATGATTTGGTTAAGTAATTTTTGCGATTGTACGATGAGGTTTTCGCTTAGAAATCTTCATTAGGTAGCTATAATCTTCAACTCGATACACATCGAAGCTGATTAATTTCCTATTGATTTGCTCCATTATTGTTTTTTTTTATTTTTACCTGTGAACTAGTAAAGGGCGAGGTGAAGACTGAGGAAGTGTTAATATGGTTCAGGGTTTATATAAGTTGACAGCTCTTATGTTATAACCCACGTTTTTTTAATACTTCACATGCACAAGGTACAATATAGGAAACTATAGTACTGCAATTAACATTACTCCCACTCAAAACAGGGTAAGGGGGTTGGATGGAGTACAATAATACACACCTTTCACATGCAAGACGATGGGTCGATGGCATATACGTACCTCAAGTGACACAAGCATTTCACGGGGATTTATCTATACCGTTATAATAATAAATTTATAATACACCAAACGCCCAAATCAGAATTCCATTAACTTCTCAATTCATCCAGTATGTAGTCCCAAAAATACCATTGTTATTCTCTTAACTAGGCTCACTTATCAAGGGTTAGAGCTTTGCTAATTGGCTTTTGACAAAATCAGAAAGACAAATTCTTCTATCATTGAACAGTAAAAAGCAGACATCTATTAAATTTAATCTTTATGAATGAATGCAAAGGGGGTAACCGGGTAAGGTGAGTAAGGTGAGGCTTGAGTCTACGTTATTAAAGTTTCTATGAGCCTAGGGCCACCTCGACTCAGGATGTAAGCAATATTCACTGGGCCAAGAGCACCCCCCGTCTAGGATGTCATATTAGTATAAAGAGTTTGCCTTGACAACTAAATGATTAATATAAAAGGGAATTTCGAATTATCCAACAGTTTCGGAAACCAAAGGATTGAAGATGACTTGATAAATTACCAACTAAATATATTCCTGCAATCAGGAACCCAACTGTAATGCTACTGTGCCGTCCTTTACTATCAATCTAATGGTGAATTACATACTCTAATTTGTTGTGTAGATAAATTTCCGGAAGTCTCAGATTAAGATTATATTTTGGTTGAGTGGTTTCAAATAAGTCAACATAGGGTCCAACAAAGTTGGTAGCAGTTACCGGTCAGATCGAATCCGTTTGTATTTTGGTTCTAACTTGGATTGTTGTGTGGTTATTGAGATTGGGTTTGTTCTCACTTGGATCGAATCCGCAAGCAATAATTGTACAAAGAACACTGAGCAACCATAATTTATAAAAGAAAAATGAGAAAACGAACCTCAGACTCTCTGAAGACCCGACCAAACAGTGTGTCATAGAGATATAAGCTCTGCAGCACTAGAATTGTCTTACAGACTCTCATAATAAGCCATAGCAGCCTCGTCTCAATCATTTAGCTATAAAGCTGTACCTACATGCGGTCGTGATAACCTTCAAAACTTTGATATCTCGGTCATCTTTCGATCTCACGGCAGATATTTAAAATTATAGTCAGATATACGTAAATTTTATACTACCCGTAATAAGTACTAACAAAGAAATTATTTCCAAAGAATCCATAATGTAAAAAAAAAAAAAAAAAAACTAAATGATCCGAAATTCCAAAGTGATCCAAAGTTATGAAATACCAAGACTCAGGCGCGTCGATATGTCACAGACCCTTTAAGAACAGGTAGCAGATATACAAATCCAGTAACAAATCAACAAGCAAGAGTACCAGTAGCTAGTCTAGCTACCCACAATTATAAAGAATGCATGACTTACATGCAGACTTATAAGAAACCATAAAATCTAAAAATATTTCATCAGAAAAGACAGTTTAACGAAATCAATTCAAAATGTTATCACGTACTAGTATTTGTTCCATTTTTAAGTCATGATTTCTATCCGTATACAGTAACGTAACAACCACCTAGCAGAAAATGACCCAAAATTCATAACTGATAAAAGTAACAAACATGCTAGAAATACTACACAGTTGAAAACAAAAATGCATTGTCAAGGAGATCACATGAGATCCGCAGATCAATAAAAGAAAAACTAATGTTTCATATGAAACTCATGCTCCTAAGTGTTAACATTCAAGATGTCGACTGACAAAGACCAAGCTATAATCGCACTGCAGGACATACAAACATCAACTAGTTGTTGCATAAACAAATCAAATGTAGAAACTTAAGTACTTTAAGAGCATATGCCAAAATCCTTGTTCAAGATTCCATACAGCAACAACAAGATTTTCGTTTCACATTTTCTATTCACAAAAACATACATGAGACAACCTACATGTGAGACCAACTCATTAACCTCGTAATTTAAGGAAAATACATAAGGATTTGGGTTGTTGTCACATGTGAGACCGTCTCACACACAACATATTGCTTTCTATTAAGTGTTTATTCCGCTTGTTACAGGGGAGGGGATAGGATAAATGAAACCGAGTAGAGTATGCAAATGCTTACAGGGTTACAACATGCTCTAGGAAGTGATTGATGCATCTATCCCATATCATCTGTAGGAATAAAATCCACACAACTATCATGAATTTACTGATATCATAGCTTTAACTTCTGCTTTACCATTTCATTGTAGTCATTCTATTCCACTAGAACTTCTAAAGAAAGGGAGAAACAGCACTCCAAAAGAAACCCACTGTCTCAATATCCCCAAATCTTTCACCAACAGACTTATAATTTATCGGGCTTTGATTAGGGTTGTCTAGCAAAAGACTTCCATCATTTGTCTGCAATAAAACCTTCCCCCATTCAGTCCATCCACAAAACTACACAAACCCGAAACAATACCAAATTTAAAAACTTCACCCAATACTCCCATATATATACTCTTTCAAGTTTCAACATCCAAATTTCCACAACTCCATTCACATCCACATTCCAAGCACCTAAACAATCATTAATCATTAATCTTGCACAATTTGAAACCCCAAAAACGACACAATTTGCAGTCAGGATCCGCTTGTCCTTCTCTTTGACTCCTAAAGCAGATCGACGAAAAGCAATAATAAAAAAAGTGAGATCACACTTCAAACATAGCTCACTACAACCTCTATCAGCTTGTTCCATAGTTCTAGGAAGAGTAGATTACATATTAGTTCAATATCTAATTGATGAACCCGGATTCATGTCCCCCCATGTGTACTAGCTCCCTTCAAGATGACGAAACATTTAGTGATCCTGATAAACCCCACCAACCAAGGCGCCTTAACTAGAGCAAAAAAAAACCATGGAAACACAAATTCATGTGCCTTACTAGAGACCTACTACAACTAAATGAAGATGGAACCAAATGTAAAGAAATACTCCAAGGAAGTACAAGCAATTTACAAAGAGCATGTAATGCATTGCATCTATGCCTCCAAAGGCTCTACCTTGGGAAAAGGCGAAACTAGGCTTGGGAAATATCTTGCAATTTTAAAAAACCTAGCAAACCTCAAAAGTGATGTGTATTGCATAGGTTTTGTACTTGTGTCAACTAACCCTAGTGTTATACTCCCGGAACTCTCTTCATCATTTGACGGCCCCGTCACAAAAAACTTGTCAGCCTTTGTAAACCCGACCATTTCAGAGAGACTGTCTAATCTGAACTCCTTTGGTAGACAGGTAGATTTTAGGATTAAGGGAGGTTCCAATATATGCATTAACTTGTCACCTGCACAGTTGCACTTGCTCAGATGTCTTCCCATAACTCCTAAGACTTCCGTTACGACCCAATTGATCTTAATTATATCAAACCTCTCATTCTCTAAATCAAAGCTAATAACTAAATCACCATCTTGGGCACTATTAGCAGCCCAATATATTTTTTCACCAACAGGCACCGCGTGTTTATAAATAACGAGAGGATCATGACCAAAATCAATTTTTCTCCACCTATTTTCCCTAAGAGAGAAGATATGAACAACATTACTTTTTGCATATCCCCAATATTCCGTCAAAATTCGAATATATTTGTAGTCATCAACGGAGGATACATACCCAAATCCAAAGGATTGATAAGGGCGATTTGGTGCATTAAAACGTTTCAAGTACCCATCTGACTCAAACTTGTTGAGCTTACTGGTAGCCGGATTCCATAAAATGAAATAATTACCAAAGTTTTCGGTTAAACAAATTAAACCATTGCAGCATCCTGTAAGGCTCAGATATTGTTCCACGCCAAAGTCGACGTCTAATTTAACCAAATTATCATTATAATTACCCAAACCTTGATCACCATCATCATCATAGGAAAAAAGGTAAGTTTTGTTACGATAATAGATAAGCAAGGTGTCTACAGGAGCAGAAGGGTGAGAAAAGGGCGATTTCTTAAGGTGGGCATTCGCAAAATTGGAAGAAGAAAGAGTAGAATACCATTGTTTCGAAACTGATTTGAATCGAAGAACGGACTTAACGGGCAATCTTAGAAGTATTTCTTCAATTATCAAATCATCAGAGAGGTAGCTTTGTTGCGGAATCACATTCTTCTTCTTACTCTTTGTCATTGAAGAACTAAGATGTAAATTACAATGATTACGAAACACAAAATTGAAGAATTCCCCCAAATTAATCAATCTATATGAATAAAGATGAAAACCCTAAAATCAATCTGATGCAAACCTGGGATTAGAATGTGTTTCAATTGGAGTGACGGAGGGAAGAGAAACAGTTTGGCTGGATTATGTGAGTAACTTAATTCTGGTTAGACCTAAGAAATGGGCTCAAACGGTTTGGGTTTTAGATTGGGTAAAATTAGATCAATATTAAGTTAATTGTGTTTAGTTTCGATGTTAGTTTGATTTCGATCGGTTTATAATTATATTGATGAACCGCACCAATTGGTTTTGGATTAAATAATTTTTTGTTTGAGTTGGATCACTTGGTTGTAATAAATTGGTTATATGATTTTTTTATCGATATTTGGTTCAATCTTGGATCTGCGACATTAGGTGCTATAAGTATTTTTCGTTAGAATTCATATGTTACATATCCGACACATTATTTCGAGTGTCGTGTCAGTGTCAGGACATAGGTGCTACAAGTATTCAAGCTTTTGAGAAGTGAGCCTCTTATATAGCGAGTGCGAGACCCATGATTTCGCATTTGTATTTGGGTCTAAAAATGAATCTTTTACATCATTAGAGAAAAATCTTATTCATTAAACTAACAACCACGGAGCTGAGATGTCGCTCTGTGGTTGAAAGTTAACAATTTAAAGAATCTTTTTCTTTCCTGAACTAGTTTTAAACCCGTGCAAATTGTACGAGATTGTTGTTTAAAATTTTGTATCAAAATGTGTTAATAGTGGTAGTAGTTCTATAATTAGAGTCATATTTAATATTTTCAATTTTGTGTCATAATTTCATTTGTAATTATCAAATTTATACATATCGTAGTTATTTAAAATATGGTATACTACCAAAAAAAAGTGTACTAATGTACCAAAAAATAAAATAAAATTAGATGTACTAAAACTTCTCATAAATTTATTTTTTCACTACGTTATTTGTTCTAT
>JAOWBH010178346.1:0-10188 GCA_028566215.1 Silene coronaria
GGCGATAGTGAAGTATTATGTATGTTTGGCGATAATTTTTGTGTAACAATTTTGGTATTAATGTCGATGAATTAAAGATTAAAGGTATTATGTATATTTGTAATTATATTAAACTTTGTAGTTTCGGTATTGAACGAAGTCGGAATATTTAATTTGCAATGTTTTCACTTTTCACGAATATTTACATATAAATATGCTTATTCATTCATATAAATTATAATCAATGGGTGAAAAATAAAATTTGAGAGGACGTTTACTCTGCAATGTATTTACGCTGCAATTAATTCTCTAAAAAGTAGTGGGGCGAATTTTTAGAGGGGCTTTTGAAAAATCAACAATTAACCACAGTGCGACACGTATGCACTGTGGTTGTTGCTTTTATAAATAAGATTTAACATTAAATATAAAAGCCTCTACGCAAGTCTTGCAAACAGATCCAACTTTACAATCGTCATGCATAATCCTTTTTTTTTGGGTTTATTGTTCTTTGATGCATGTAGGATGAACTTTGCTATAACATTAATTATGCGTATTATTTTTTATTTTTTATTTTTTTTGAAAAAGGCGATGTGATTGCTTGATGTCTTATGATCATATAGTCTCATATTCTACTGTAATTTGGTTTGTAATCTCAAATTTAATATTGTCGATTATTTCAGGTACTTGATTAATTGAAGAACATGGCCATGAAATACATAATGAAACAAATCTTCAAATAGTTTCATTGGAATTGATGTCTTATGATCATATAGTCTTATATTCTACTGTAATTTGGTTTGTAATCTCAAATTTAATATTGGTCGATTATTTCAGGTACTTGATCAGTTGAAGAACATGGCCATGAAATACATAATGAAACAAATCTTCAAATAGTTTCATTGGGAAAGGTATACGCTTAATAACTGATATCATTTTTAGCGTTATAGTTATAAACTAATCTTGAGTTAATATATAGTCTTTTGTCCCATTCATTTGCTTACTTTTTTTTATCAATTATTTTCTCTAAGGTTTTGGTTTTACCACAGATTTAATAATTTCAATTAAAATTAGTCTTATATAATTTTTTGACATGCCCAATTTATTTAGCAATCTAATATATGAAGTTACGGTTCTTACTTTGTGGTTATTAATCTCATACAAGTTTGTATGTATGATTACATTAGGATTTGAGTTGATGCCGGCTTACATCGATAAAACCATTAGGTTAGTTTTCTTATTCATGAATATAACACCTTTTTCAATTTGTTGATAAGACTTTTATTTTATTGGTTGTTTCTCATGAATTCATGATTGACTAACTCTATATGCTTATTTAGATGCAGACACCTATTTAATAGTGGAAGTTGGGACGTACCCAAAATAAGCTATTAGAGTGAGTTTAAGCAATGTAATTATACCCGCAACATATTCACAGTTTTATAATAATGGATCACTACCCGACTCAAAATCCACCAAATCCTTAACAGTACAAAATTAAGAGCAAACATAAGTGGCCATTTCGGATCAACAAACAATAATTAAAAGGATAGTAGGGATAATCACAAGATAAATGCGATAAGTCCTAATAATAGCTAATGGTCAAATATAAATGAGACTTATCCAATTTCATGGGAAAATAGCCTCACAAACAGGAAAGAACAGTTCTATTACTGATGCGTCAAAGGAGACAGATATACAGAGGATAACAAAAAATTCATGGAGGAGAGACAACGAAATAGAGCATCGTAGTAGGAGGCTTTTTTCGAGTGATTACATAGACTCCGACTTTCCTAAATCACTTCCAAGCAATATTAATTAAAAAATAAGTAATATTAATTAAAAAAATAAGTCAGTCTTTTAGTAGCGATGGAAGTTCACGACTACAACGTAGTTAATGTTAAATATAAAAGAGATTATATCTTCGCCTACAAAGAGGTTTATCAACTATAGACAAAAGGATGCGCTTTGTTTCTGTTTTCTTACTTATTGTTATAGGATTTTAGCACGGTACAAATACGTAGTGCAAAAGTAGTGTAGTGACAACGGTGTAGTTGTATAATTTTCCAACGAGCTAAGTAGTTGCAAAGAAAATTTTCTAAGCCTAACTAAACTATTACAAAAGACTTTCAAATGATATTAGATACTCCTACCTTAACATCTTACTTAATAAGATCAAATTATACTAAGATCGTATTCTTATAATAATAAAATTAATGATTAGAGAGTTGGAGAGAGTTTAAACTCTAACTAATACAAACTACTAATACGAACTATACTAATATGAGTAGAGAGTTGGTCTACTTGGTTTTCTCTCACGTCTATATAACTTATCGCTTAAAGATTAGTAATTTATTGTGCAAACACATATATCACCAGTCACGGAATAATAATAAAAAAGTAATTTGTATCGATCTAAAGTTAGAGGTTTAAGAAGTTCCGTGTGTATGAATGTTGTATGCATGTGTTCTGTTATTTAACGTTAAAATATTAAACCAACTTGATTAAATTCAAAATTCAAGTATTTTTACGTAAGTTGGAGTTTGTCGTATCATAAATGGTCTCTCACTTGCTTTCGTTTCACGGTTTATTGTCGTCTAATGTCCTAAACGACTATATTTTTTTTATTACAATAGTACGCAGTACTTGGCAGGAGGTTGAACACGATAGACTATCGATGACAATATTTAAAAGATTCAAAGTTAAGTCATACGATATTACAAACTACAGAGAGTTTATGTTTTTCGAATGACTTTTGAGTCTCCAAATGTTTTTCAATTATAAATATGAATGTTAAAAGATAGTCGATTAAGAAATACTGGAAATTGTGACATATCAAGAAAATTTGTATACTCATCAACGTCATATTAAGCAACAAAAAAGCAACCACGAAAGTCCTAATAATCCTCAAATTAGTCATAGAATTATATAACTTTATCTTGTTGTTAGGTATACATCCTATATTCTATAAAGATGATTAAATACCTAGGAGATCGATTATCTATATATGATATATGAGACCCAGTTTCACTAGATAGCCAAGACTTATTATTCGGCACATTATATATGGATCATCTTCGCAATTCACATGCATCCTATGTACGTTCCAAACAGCGTCAATAAAAATAGAACACATATTTTATTTATATGATGATTATGATTCTGACATAAATAAAATAGTATCTGAACAATTTAATCGCCACAAAGAAAAAAAATATGAACAATTTGAATTTGAATAGAAGATACCAAATTGTACTTCTAATAAAGAGGAGAATCAGTGATAGTATGATGGATTATCTTAACAATTCACTACCTATATTATACCAGATGTCTCACATCAACCTAATTAAGAGACCGTTTAATAAGAGAATAGTACAATGGACCAAATCCATTCCACTTTATTCCAAAACAATCAACCAAATTTATAAGTTACAACTTATTCATTATAGCTAGGTATTTGACTTACTTTAGCTCAACTCAACTAAGCTCCATTAAGTTCAGTTCAGCTCAACACTTCTCAAATTAACTCTCACTTCAGCTCAATTCATTTAATTCAATTCAGCTCAATACTTCCCATATTAACTCTCATTTCACCTCCATTCAGTTCACTTAAGATCAACTCAGCTCGCTCCGGTTCAGTTCATTTCAGCTACCTGAGCTCTTCTCGAATTAACTTTTACTTCAACTCCACTCAGTTAAGTGAGTTCCGTTCATTTTAGCTCACCTATATTCAGTTCACCTCAGCTGCACTCTTCTCAAATTAACCCTGACCTATCTTAGATTAATATTGGCAGAAGCAAGTAGTTATAAATAGGTAGTTTAGGTCATCTCTTATAAATTGAGTCCGGAAATGTTAAGCTCAACTTATACCCATTTTCTATAAGTTGAGCTCTAATAATTTCAGTTCAGCTACTATAAGTTTACTTCATAAAAGTTTAGCTTCTATTAGTATAAACTACTTCATTTATAGAGCCAATTATTGATAGTGGCAAAATTTAGTAGTTATGAATAACTCTCTTTACGTTCAGTTCAGCTCTATTCTTTCTAACTTAATTTAGCTTATTTCAGTTTAATTCAGTTCTATTCAGTTCAGCTCATCAGCTCTATTCTGTTTAATTCAGCTCGGTTCAACTCATATCTTTACAAACTAACTCTTAATTCAACTCCATTCAGTTTAGTTCAGTCCATGTCAGCCTCATTCAGTTCAGTTTAGTTCAGTTCATGTCAGCTTTATTCAGTTCGTTAAGCTCTTAATAGTTCATCTCAATTCATGCAAGTTTAGTTTAGTTCAAATAACTTAGTTCAGTACAAATTGTATTGCACATAAGTTTAATTTGGATCTGTTCAGTTTAGGTCTATTCAGTTCAGTTTAGATCAGTTAAATTTAGTTTAACGAGTTTCAGTCCAAAAGAACAAGACATAAAGTATTATTATTACATCATAATAAGTTCAAAACATTTTTAAAAAATTACGCTTCTACAAGTTCAGTTAAGAGCACCTATAAGTTTAGTTCAACTCTTATAAATGCAGTTTAAAAAAGTTAAGTTCAATTTATACCAATATCTTTAAGTTTAGTTTAACTTTTACAAATTCAGTTGAGAACAATTAAGTTCCTATGAGTTTAGTTTAGAAAAGTCAAGCTCCAATAAGTTTAATTAGTTCAGCAGGTCTTATACATTCATTTCAGTTAAATCATGTTTTTTGGACTTAAAGTCAATCTCTTTAAGTTTAGTTTATCTTTTATAAGTTTAGCTAAGAACAGTTAAGCAGTTATGTTCAACGCTTAAATCATACCCATTTTTTCCGTAAGTTACGCTCTTATATGTCTGTTTCAGCTCATATAAGTTTAGTTCCGAAAAGTTAAACTCTTATAAATTCAGTTTAACTTTTATATGTTCACTTAAGAAAAGGTAAGCTCATATTGCTCCAGTTAAGTTAAACAAAACTAAGTCCAAAAGAACAGAACGTTAAAATAATATTACATCATAATCATCTTCCTCCACCTCACTATTATTTTCCTACTTTATTAAATATTCCAAAATCAAAATGGAGGGGAGGGGAGGAAGTAGGATATTACAAATAGGTAGCTTTTCATTCAATTCAACTCAGCTCCTTTCAATTCAATTCAACCCAACTCAGTTTCATTTATTTCAGTTCAGCTGAACTCTTCTCAAATTAACTACTCTTACTTTAGCTTCATTCAGTTCAGCTAAACTTCATTCAGCTCAAATCTTCTCAAATTAATTATTACTTCAAATCTATCAAGATCGGATCAATTACATTCAGTTCAGTTCAACTCGCCTTGCCTCGGCTCCATTCAATTCAGTTCAACTCAACTCAACTCTTCTCAAATTAACAATTACTTCAACTTCATTCTGTTCAACTCAACTCTATTGAATTTTGTTTAGCTCAACTTGACTCCATTCACTTCAGTTCAACTTCTCTTCTCTGAGCCTAAAGTCGCATGTGTAAGGACGAAGTAAAATGTTCTTTTTAGACAAACCTCCTTGGGAGTATACTTAGTTCAAGTTCTTTTCATTAGTACACCAGCTCCAAACAACAGGCCCGGGCATCGCCCGGGTATTAAATCTAGTATATATATATATAAAAGAGACTTTTTTCGAGCGATATTATAACGTCTACATCATCAAAATTCAATTTAGGAAAGTATCATAATTAATATTAAAAAATAAAGTGGACAATCTTTTAATTATTACTATAATATATAGTTTCCATATTATATTCAACTGAAATTTCTATTTTTTTCTAAAACCTTTACATTTCATTTGACAAAAATGTATTGTTAAAAAAAACATGAAAAAGATATAATTAGAATCGTGTTTAAAAATGCTTTCATTTGAGTATAGATTTCATATTATTTGCACTTATAAAGATGATGTACTTTTTATTATGTTATATGGCCCAGATAGATAAATATTATGTATAAATAATAGAATTGTCTCACATTGAAAGATTAATATAAGGTGGATGATCCTATGATTATAAATAGGAGGCTTCCTTGCAACTTATGTATCAACCCAAAATCTTTTGAATCTCTCAAGTATTTAGAGCACTTAAGAGTTTGTACAATTAACTTCACAACAAAGTGGAGAATTTTTTTAAACTATTATTGTACAAATTTTATATAAAAACTTTTACATTATATTTGATTTAAAAGTATCGTAAAAAATTATAAAAATTACATAGTAGATTCGTTCTTATAATAAAGATTTATCAAGTGAAAAATAAAGCTCCATTAACTAAGAAATGTTAATATATAATTCATACATCCTAATTATTTATTTACCTTTGTTCAAAATACCCCTCAAAATGAATATAAAAAGTTAATAAGTGATTAGGATCGAGAGAATAGTGTATTATTGTATTTAGAAACATCTTTGTTGGGTTACTGAATTTTAATATATTGAAACTGTTTTTGTCCCATATTTTTTTGTCTCATTTAACTTTGAATTGATTTAAGTTTTGACCATAAATTTCTAATATACAAACGGAAACATTATACACAATTTATTATATTTGATTTATAAAAACAACAAAGTTTAATGTGAATCAAAAGTAAGAAAAGATAGGCTATTAATTTATATATAATGAAAAAAACGTCTATACTCAAGGAACGAAAATTTGTATTTAATTAAGACTTTAACTTATCTAATTCAACCTGTTACTTTCTCAATCTACATTGCTCAATTGCATACACAATCGATGTTACATGGTGAATTTCATTAGGAAACTTTATGGCAGGAACAAGTGGATTAATACGTGCAATTTAGATTCGTGATAAAAAAAAGGTTATCATTAAATTATATGTTTCATATTATGTACACATATTAAAGATGATTTACTTTTTAGTATGTTATATGTCTCACATTGAAAAAAAATATAGGTGTAGAGAATATACTACGTGTAAATAATAGAATTGTCTCATATCGAAAGATTAGTATAATGTTGGGTGATCATATGATTATAAATAAGAGACATCTTTGTATCCTATGAATCAACCCAAAAATAAACCTTTTGAGTCTCTTAACCATTTTACTAAAGGACTTTTAAAAGTTGTATCATTATCTTCACAAGAGGGTGGAGAATTTTTTAATTATTATTATAATATATATTTCCAATATTATATTCAAATGATATTTATAATTTTTATATAAGAACTTTTACACTTCATTTGATTTAAAAGTATCGTAAAAAATTTATGAAAATTATATAATTAGATTCATGGTAAGAAAATTGTTATCTTCATTAGAGTATAGAATTCATAGCATTTACCCATATTTTAATTATGATAAAAAAAATAAAAAATAAATAACCGTACGAATATTAATAGATAGTATAGTATTTGCTCATTATTAAATCAAGTTGGATGTTGAATTAGAATCGAAAAAGATGGTGTACTTTTTAGTAAGTTATTTGTCCCACGTTGGAAAATAATGTAGGTGCAGTGAATATATATACTACGTATAAATAGTAGAATTGTCCCATATTGAAAGATTACCCTAAGGTGAGGCGATTCTATGATTATAATAAATAGGGGTCATCCTTCAAACTTAAATATTAACCCAAAATCTTTTGTGTTCCTAAATATTATCTTAGAGAGCTCTTATAAGAGTTTGTATCATTACCTCCACAATATGACATAAAAAATAAAGTGGAGAATTTTTAAATTATTGTTACGCTACATATTTCTTATATTATATTCAAGTAATATTTATATTTTTTATATAAATCATTTACATTTCATTTGACAAAAAAATATCGTAAAAAAATTATGAAAATTATATAATTAGATTTGTGAAAAAAAATGCTACAATCATTTGAATAGAATTCATATCGTTTGCACATTTTTAGTTATGATAAAAAAAAATAGGAAAAAAATGCATGAATATTAGTAGATAGTATTGTAGTTGGGCATTATTAAATCGAGTTGGATGTCGAATTAGGTGCGAAAAAGATGGTGTATTTCTTAATATGTTATTTCTCCTACATTGAAAAATAATGTAAGTGTGGTGAATATACTACGTATTTATGAAAGAGGCTTTTTTCAATTATTATTAGAGTGTCCACATCATCAAAAATCAATTTAGGAAAGTATTATAAATAATATTAAAAAATACAGTGGAAAATATTTTTATTTATTATAATATATAGTTTCCATATTATATTCAACTGATGTTTCTATTTCTTTTTTATAAAATCTTTTACATTTCATTTGACAAAAAAATATTGTTAAAAAAAAACATGAAAATCATATAGTTAGAATCGTGTTTAAAAATGTTTTCATTCGAGTATAGATTTCATATTATTTGCACATATAAAGATGATATACGGAATACTTTTTAGTATGTTATATGTCCCATATTAAAAAATATTGTAGGTGTGGTTAATATACTACGTATAAATAGTAGAATTGTTCCACATCAGAAAATTTAACATAAGGTGAGGTGATCCTATGAGTATAAATAAGAGTCATCCTTGGAGCTTCGTTATCAACCCAAAATCTTTTGAA
Organism: Silene coronaria; assembly: GCA_028566215.1. Classification (NCBI taxonomy): domain Eukaryota; kingdom Viridiplantae; phylum Streptophyta; class Magnoliopsida; order Caryophyllales; family Caryophyllaceae; genus Silene; species Silene coronaria. The sequence goes on from JAOWBH010178346.1 coordinate 8,507, forward strand.
TCTCTTAATTATAATCTTAGAGAGCTCTTATAATATTTTGTATTAATATCTCCATAATTGGTAAAATTTATTTATTTGTTTTTCTCGCATAATCAATAAATTGTTGGTAACGACACGCCTCAGTTATAATAATAACCTACAAATAATAATCACATATAAGTGATTTTAACAAACGATATTATTATATGGCTCTAAACAATCAGGTGTTATGTAAAATTATATTAGTTATTAATAAGTCATAAATAACAAGATTAGTGATCTCATCAAACAATTGATAGTATAATAATTTTTTTAAAACAAAATCACAATTTAAAATAAAATAAAACTAAATATACCTAAATTGATTATTAATATGTTATAAATGATGATAATCTCTACTAAAATAAAAAATTTATAAATTATAAAAAAATAAAGTATTTTTTTATTATAATTGTATACCTAAGTTAATTACCCCATTGCAACGCACGAGTTTTTAAACTAGTAGATATAGATTTGTGGATAATAATCAGTTCGCAACAATAAAAATTTGGGTCGAATTATACTGGGTCAGGTCAATTCGAATTTGGATCTTGCGTTCAGATATCAGATTGGGTCTTTTGAGTCAGGTCAATTTTGCCACGTGTATGTTTGAACGATCCAATCAAATACTTTGTACTTTCCTCAATTCGGTTCTCAAGAAACGGGCGTTGAATTCGTGGGTCGGGAGTTGGAGTCCGTAACCCACAATTTCATTTCGGTTTACCAAAATAATGTCCTTAAATAAACCCTTGGTTAACTAAACAACAATTCATACTTTGTTCAACAATGGATTTCAAACACTAATGAAGATCATGGTTAGTTTCTCCTTTGCTTCTTCTTCGATTATCAATTCAACTTTGCCTCCTTCAATATTCTTGATTATTTTCAGTTTTAGTTATTACACAAGTGTAATATTAGTACTACAAATGCATGTGCAACCTGTAGTGGAATTAGGGGCTAGCAGGAACACTCGCTCCTAAACAATTTCAATTTCTAAATTTTGTTATAATTTTCTATCTACTTGGGCGTTAAGTTTATTGCATTACCGTTGAACCGCTTAAATTTGTCGCCCCCGTTCCATTTAATTCGAGTTTGGTAATATCTTGTCTTGCTAAGAGTTCAATATAGGGAACTAAACTACGTTCCAATTATCTGTTTATCTTTCCATTATTAGCGAGAGCTAGTTTAGTCAAAGTTAAACAAATGATTGAGACGGAGGTAATATTCACTTAAATGGAGTTCTGATTTTTTTTTGGAAATTTTAAAGAGATTCCCAGTTGATTTTGTATCTTATCTTGGTAAATTTGGGAACTGTTGTAATCTGAAACATCTGTTTCTGGTAGTTGCTCTGGTCTGTTAGCTTTATATGCGTATTGGTTAGCCATTGATCCAATATTGATTTGATATGTGTCGGTATTTTGTGATGCAGTTTCGTAGGAATCGTATAAAGATTAAAGGAGATATAAGTGTTAAATCATTGTTGTGGAAGATCAGAAGTGGGTTTGAGATTTTGTCACAAATTAAATGGGTTTCGAGTCATGGTGCTCATTTATCAATGGCCAGTATCTTGGGTGCAATAGGTCTTCACTTTATTTTAAGAGACGGGACACTTGGTAATTTGTCAAATTTGTTGGCTTTCGATAGAGATTCAGCTTCTGAAAAGC
>JAOWBH010178357.1:0-18864 GCA_028566215.1 Silene coronaria
TGTTAATCATTAGCAAATAAATTTACACCGCCTCCCTGTGGATTCGACCCTTACTTACCGCTAGCTATTTGTTAGTATTGAGTTAGGAATTATTTTGATTAAGGTGACTACGACTAAACCCCTATCAATGTTTCATTATTATGCTCTTTCTATAATAATTTGTGGCCTTATTAAAAAAAATCGCCTTGGTTATGGTGTCCTACAATACCCGTATTTGTCATCTATTATTTCGTGATTACTTGCCATTCACTCTTATGATCTATCTGCCTTTTTTATATATTGAAAAGTAGTAGCATAACTTTATTTTCTAACTGAACCCACCTATAAAACGATTTCTTTATTTCGTTTTCTCGAGCATACATTGGAGAAATACACCATTTGTGAAATGGAAAATATGGAACCAACAATACCAACCGTTGACAACAATGCCGGAAATAGATTTTGGACAAAATTAAATAGGTTTATTAGAAAACGAATATTTCCAGAAAAGATGAAGAAAGGTAAAAGTTTCCACAAGGAATCTCAACACATAAAAATGATCATAAAAATACTGTATTGTAGCACTGGATCTATAGTCGTGTTTACATTAAACATACATCCTAAAACCAACAATCATACAACAAAAAACGATGCCAACCAAAACTATCCCGTGAATTTCACGGATAATAGAACTAGTTATTAACTCAATTACTTAAATCGGATCAACCTTTACGAATTCCTTTTAGAATACTACTTTCCCCATCAACATCACTAAACCACGTCCTAACTAATTAAATCCAAAGAAGTCCTAGATTACCTTGAGCTTTTGGGGTAGCATGATCATCATCATTCATCATCTAATATCTAATCCAAATGTACCGACCAAACTACACTATACACTTACAAAACTAATCCATTAAGCACAAGTAGCCCCACAAATTTGTGCCAAAATCTTACACGACATTGAAAGCACGTTGTTTTATATTACACCCCCTTGAATTTGCCTTATTAAAAGCACAAATTCTCATTTGTGATAATATATCCGTCGCAAACTTACACACGCGAGTTTAATATTATTCATATAGGTAAATAAGGCAAAAAACAGATTACTAAGGGATTAACAATCTGTTTTGTCTTATCTACCCACATTGATAATTCTCAGACCGTCATATATTTGTGACGAATATGTCCATCACAGGGAAGACTTGCTGTATTAAAAATGCCACATGTTCCTCTTATAAAATGCCACACTCTTCTACGTTCTTCACTACACTATTCTCGCTTCCTCCTCATTTCTCGTACAACTTTCTAAACTAAGCAAATATTAACTAAAAATTAGGAGTTACTATTATTGTAAGATCATCAACTATTGAAGAAGATCAAAGATGACACAAAAGCTTAGAAAATTACCTAGTATGAGGGAAAGAGTAGAGGACACTCTTTCTGTTCATCGTAATGAGCTTGTCTCCCTTCTTTCAAGGTTTGATACTGTTTTTTTTTTTTTTTTTTTTTCCGCGACCTATTCTCCGATCCATTAATACTACCATATTCGTCTTAAATATAAAACGGTTCAAGTATTACATATGGTGATCATGATATAGGTTAGGTGGATGAAGGAGTGTTGGTTCAATTCTACTTTTGATGTCATCCACTCATCCCCATCTATTTTACTAGTATTGTTTAAAACGAATATGTCTGTCTTAAAGTGGTTACTTTATCGGTTTATTGGTTAAGTGGCGGAGCCAAGAGGGCTGCTAGCTACTAAGGGGTAGTGTGGATTATATAGTTTCTGAGCAGTATAATAAATTTTTTTGAGTTTTGTTTTAAAAATTGTGAGTTTTACTATAAAAAATTTGAGTTCATCTACTACATTATGTTCAACAAAAATTACAATAAAATTCAAAAACATTAAAATTTAACTTACAAACTTTAATGAACTCAAAACAAATACAAATATGCTTAAAAATGACTTAATAAGTTAAAAAAAAATATACATATATTCAAAAATAAATAAAGTATGAGATAATAAGCTTGAAAAAAAATACACATATGCTCAAAAACAAAAAAAAAGTCTAAGTAGTACCTCTAATGTTTTCTATTTCTCGGTAGTAGGGGCGCTCATCCATTGAAAATATTGAAATTTCCTATTAAAAATTTCCGGCAATTTAATTTAATTTTACCTAATAATATTACTGGTTTGCACCCTATGAGTTACTAATTGGCACCATTAGATTTAAATCCTGGTTCCCCTACCGGGGCTACCGCACGAACAATGAAAATGAATATTATAGTTAAAGTTTCCTTATTATATTCCGTCATTGAGTAAGTTGAATTTGTCATGAATTGTTAGAACGGGTTTTTAAATTAGGAAAATGATCAATAAATAAATAAATGGACAGACGTACAAATGTACAATACAATGACCTTATAATAGCTGGTGCATCTTATTTAATTACGCACTAGTACTAGTACTGATGATGTTGGGAGTAATTGATTTAGTGTTATTTTGAAATAATTTTAGGTATGTGGCACAGGGGAAATGTTTGTTGCAACCGCACCATTTGATAGATGGATTAGAAAAGGTAATTGGGGAGGACAAGGGGAAGCATTTGCTCAGTGATGGTCCTTTTAGTGTAGTTCTTCGGTCTGCTCAGGTACTACTAATCTACTTATGTATTTTGTAATAACAAATTCTGTATGAGACGGTTTTTAAAACAAGGGGTGGAAGAATCATATGTATGTGCTAATTGTTGCTCTAGATTGGTACGATAGTATGCTAATGTTTTTGAACTAGGAGACGAATTGCATCAGGGTATATCTTCTGTTATACGAGTATGTAGAAGTTTGTTCTTTGCAAGAAACCATCTGGAATCTCATTCCCAGGAATTGTGCTGAAATTTCCGAGGACATTAGTGATTTAGTGGTTTGCTGGGTATAATTATCTATGTTAGGAAAGATCATGGTCTACTGGTCACTTGTAATGACCTGTCTCATCTTGATAAGCTTTGGAGTTTGGGCCTAGATGGCTGAAGTCCTGAGAATGTGAGAAGCTATGAATTCGGAAAATGCCGTCTGCCAAGTTCATTAGCGTGTTTTTGTTCACATTATATATATGACGGAGTATTTATTTACACGAAACTGTTGCCTGATTGAGACTTGTATTGGGTCAAGTGTGTGTGCCTTCTCGTGCATGTATGTATTTTTTTATTAGCTTTAAACATGTGATTATGATAGAAAACCGCTTCTTTTGCTTTCTTGGCCCAAAATATTTTCTTCTTGCAAAAAAGAACTGTGAAAATAAGAGTAATTATGTTTTTAATATTATAGCCACAAATGTTTTAAGTCATAAATATCAAATGTACCCATATTCTAAATTTTGCCTCAATTTTTTTTTTTTTCCCGCTGTAGGAAGCAATTGTTGTCCCTCCTTTTGTTGCTATAGCTGTCCGTCCGAGACCTGGTGTTTGGGAATATGTTCGTGTTAATGTTTATGAACTAAATGTGGAGCAATTAACTGAATCAGAGTATCTTCACTTCAAGGAAGAACTTGTGGATAGAGAGTGAGTATCACCGTGAAATTTTTTGAATATCAATGTAGTTCTACAATGCTTGTTTCATTGTTGGTCTTATGTAATTATCTATATGTTTGTTGTGTTACAGAGATGATGATCACTTTGTGCTTGAACTGGATTTTGAGCCTTTTAATGAATCAGTTCCTCGTCCAACTCGGTCTTCTTCAATTGGTAATGGTGTTCAGTTCCTCAACCGTCATCTATCTTCGATCATGTTCCGGGACAAAGATTGCCTGGAGCCGTTGCTTAATTTTCTTCGAATCCACCGACATAAAGGAGTGGTAAGTTGTTAAGGCTCACTACTTTTGATCGGGTAATAGTTGAAATGATAATTTTATTAATGCCAATCGCTGGACTTGTGAACATTATGCAGGCAATGATGTTAAATGAACGAATACAGACAATATCTCGTCTTCAGTCTGCATTATCTAAAGCGGAGGATTACTTAACCAAGCTTTCTTCAGATACACCTTACTCTGAGTTTGAATTTGTGTATGTTTTCGTTATATGCCTCTACTGCCTAGTACTTGTTTCTTTCTGGTGTAAGTTTTGAGTAAGATCGTCCTACGGTAAATAATTTAGAGACATGGTGAGTTTTGAGGTTTAGGGAGAGAGTTTTCAACTTATTTATAAAGCTCACCCAAACCTCTGAATCTTCATCACATCTTAGTAAGATGGTCTTACCAAATACTTTTGCCTCTGTTTGAGATACTGTGATGGACGTTATCTGAGAAGTTTAAGGCTGAATGGCTTGATTGCTGGCGTAATCTTACATGTTCTTAATATTCCATGTTCAGACTCCAAGGTATGGGTTTTGAGAGAGGTTGGGGTGATACAGCAGAAAGGGTTCTGCAGATGATGCACTTACTCCTGGACATCCTTCAGGCTCCGGATCCCTCGACATTAGAAACATTTCTTGGGATGATCCCTATGGTTTTTAATGTTGTTATTCTCTCTGTGCATGGATACTTTGGGCAGGCAAATGTGCTGGGATTGCCCGACACTGGAGGGCAGGTACAAGGATCCTCCCTGTTAAACTTAAATATGCATATGCTTATGCAAAATGACTTTTAAGCTAATGATGCTCCTTAAACTTGAAATTCACTGCTATTACACCCATCGCATTTCCAGCTAAATACTCGCTATTTTGGGATATAAAGAACGAAAACAAAATGGCTCACTATAGAGATTGGGCTTCTTATTTCTTTTTATGAAGTAGTCATTCAATTCAATTTTTGACACAGTTTCTGAGATACGGGATAACAGTGTGTACATGTCCCTCCCTTCCCTTACTCTGCCACCTTAGGAATCCCTTGATGAGGCACTGTAGTAAAGTTTGTTGTATTGCTATTATATTACGCTGATAATTACTGATATCCATGTTTCTTTGTGATTAAGATCTTTATAGTACATGAAACTGATTGGAGAATATCTGATTTTTGTCGTTGGATGTAGATTGTCTATATACTCGACCAAGTCCGAGCTTTAGAGCATGAAATGCTTCAACGCATAAAGAAGCAAGGACTTAATGTGACTCCTAGAATTCTTATAGTAAGGCTCTTACTACCTTTTCATGACTTTGTTAATGCTCCAGTTCATAACATGACAACCTACTCAAACTAGGTGAGTCGATTGATTCCTGATGCTAAAGGAACCACATGCAATCAGCGTTTGGAACGAGTCAGTGGGACAGAGTATACTCATATTCTGAGAGTCCCTTTTCGGTCAGAGAAAGGAATTCTTCGTAAATGGATATCGAGATTTGATGTGTGGCCATATCTGGAAAAATTTACAGAGGTAACTCATGTTTAGCAATTTTACTTGTATTAATTTGGTTCACATGCACCAAGTTGTTCTTGGTTGGTAGATTAACCAATCACCTGGATCCTGGCAACTTTACTGCTTGAGTAGATTGTTTGGAATGCCCACCCACCATGACTACCACATTGTAAGGATAGTGCTATAAAAAAAGAAACAACGTTGAAACTCACTTAAATGCTCCAATCCTGTTTCCGTGCCTCTTAAAAATTTACTTGACTATTGAGCCGAAAACTCGTATTTAAAAGAGGGAATACTGCATGGATCCTTCCGTAGGCTATTCCTCTTATTAAGTAGATTAAGTTGAGAAAACGGCCACGTTAGATGAAAGGGTGTGATTTGCAAATTATGGAAAGGTGGACCTATGTTTTAATAAATACCTATGCAAACTGAAACTTCTCGTTGTGTTAGCTGTTTCTCAAAGCCTCTCTCTGAGGCACAAAACAATGTAATTCTGCATGTATGTTATTGCCTTACTTCCTCTCTCTTGACCTTAAATGGAGGTAGTTGCTTCGATATTGGTCAAGTAATGTTATCCTGCGACCCGTTATTGCAGTTTGGATGATCTTGTTAGTGATGTGATTATGAGATGAATATTACCCACTCAGAGCCACGTTTGAATTTTATGTTCTCTATTTGGGTTTCCGGCCAACTAATATAGAGCTCGGTAAATGTTTTTGTACTAAAAGCCGATAGGTTCTTGTGATTTGTCTAAACTCTTGACATATTATTGAAAATTTCAGGTTAAAATTGTGCCTGAGTAGTATGAAACAAGCAAGTGGTCTTTTTATCAAGTCTATTTTCTTTCTAACTGGGCACTCCTGCTAATCTTAAGGCGTAGCTGGGAGGGATGTTTATTTATGTTAGAGGGGTAGGTTGGTTATATAAAATGAGTATTGCATGCTTAAAGAAAAAACTTCTCGAAGGTAACTTAACCTGCTTATTTGGTGGATTACGATGATCCACTGTAAATTCCCAGTCAGCTTTACCAACTCTCCAAATTATGTGAGATGTGTTGCATTTTGTAGATGTATGACTGTATGAGGTATGCGCTTGTGTGTCACACACCAGAGTGCGGCATTGTCTGTGGCATTTCATTTACTTAAAAATTTAAGATTCAATTATTACTTGTCATAGCGCCAAACTAATTTCTCTCTAATATGCCACTGTTATCAGGATGCGGCTGGTGAAATTACTGGTGAGTTGCAGGGTCCTCCAGATCTGATAATTGGCAACTACAGTGATGGGAACCTTGTTTCTACTTTGTTGTCCCACAAAATGGGTGTCACTCAGGTTGAGTCTCTAATTTCCTTTATCCTTTTTTTCCCCAAATTTTTCTGGTTACATAAAAATCTCTGAAGAGTAAATGTGTTAATACATGCTATTTACTGTTTGAGAAATTGTATCTGCAGTGCACTATAGCACACGCGTTGGAGAAAACTAAGTACCCTGATTCTGATATATATTGGAGAAAGTTCGAAGATAAATACCATTTCTCATGTCAATTTACAGCGGACTTGATAGCAATGAATCATACTGATTTCATTGTTACCAGCACTTATCAAGAAATTGCTGGAACGTAAGTATAATTCTTGTTCACTAGCACGAGAGATTTCAACGGTTTCTCCATTTTGTTACCAATGTCTTTTCTTCCGTTCACAGTTGTTCTTTTCGCCTGTCTTCATTTCTTGTGCTCACGTGAGATCTCAAAAGTTCCACCAATTAAAAAAAACTGCCATAACGATACATCCTTCTTTCAGGAAAAACACTGTTGGTCAATATGAGAGCCACACGGCTTTCACTTTGCCGGGGCTATACCGAGTAGTTCATGGGATTGATGTCTTCGATCCTAAGTTCAATATTGTCTCCCCAGGAGCAGACATGTCTATCTATTTTCCCTATTCTGACGAGGAGAGGCGGCTCACTGCTCTTCATAAATCCATTGAGGAGCTTTTATTTGATCCTGCACAGAATGATGATCACATGTAATTCTCTCCTTAGCTAATTTCTTTGATGATATTTGTGTCTGCACAGAAACAAAAAATCAGATGATGTGGCATTATTATCGCACAAATACTTATGCGAGGTGGTTTTACATTATTATTGCAAACCCGCAAGGGCAGGCGGCCTTATTTCATTTGTGCCAAATACTCTTGTAAGAAAGGATTTTAGTAATTATGGGGAATCATACTTTATGGTGGTTATTTATGTCTTAAATAGATGGGTGTATACATTGTAGCGTCACACTCACACTATCAAGAAATTTCGTTACAGCAAAACCACCATACAATGAGGAAGTCTTGTGCTAGATTGTCTGTACACCAGATAGTCACCTACTTTTACCCGGTAGTAAGTTTTGACTTGATGAGCATAATCTCGAGTCAATTGCACCGCAAGGGTTTGAACTTAAAGCCATGAGTTCCTGATTTATGTTTTAAACCAAATTTTAAAAAAAAACCTTAGGGGCTATGTTACTATGTTAGTGTAGCAAAGTATATTAATATTTTACTTAGCTGTTGTTTCTATGACTGCAGCGGTATACTAGATGATCCCTCAAAGCCCATAATATTTTCCATGGCAAGACTAGACCGTGTGAAGAACATAACAGGGCTGGTTGAGTGCTATGGAAAAAATGACAAACTTAAGGACTTGGCAAATCTTGTTGTTGTTGCTGGTTACAATGATGTAAAGAAGTCGAATGATCGGGAAGAGATCGCTGAAATCGAAAAGATGCACAGCCTCATCAAGGAATATGATTTGAAGGGACATTTCCGATGGATCTCTGCACAAACAAATCGAGCAAAGAATGGTGAACTTTACCGTTATATCGCTGACAAAAGAGGAATCTTTGTGCAGGTTGTTTATCTTCTCTCAGTCATTATCCTGCATTGCTTTTAACTTATTTTGGGAGTGGTATAACATTTTATCTATGGTACGTTACTATGGTGATGCTTAAAAAATTTTGGTTTTGTTTTCCAACTTGAAACCTTCTAGGCTTCACTATGAATCGTTAAATATTTATCTCATCTTGTGACATTCTCATAGAACTTTCTGACTAAATATTGTCGCGGTGTTTTACTTGGACTTGTTATTTCTGCTGCAGCCTGCATTTTATGAAGCTTTTGGGCTTACGGTGGTTGAAGCGATGACATGTGGCCTTCCCACCTTTGCCACGTCACATGGTGGTCCCGCTGAAATCATAGAAGATGGCGTCTCAGGATTTCATATTGATCCATATCATCCTGATCAGGCATCAGCTAAAATGTCCGATTTTTTTGGAAAAAGTGTCGAAGATCCAAGCTACTGGTGTAAAATCTCAACGGGGGGATTGCAGAGGATCAATGAAAGGTTTGCATTGATATTCAAAATTCAGGTTACAGTCTTATAGACCTCAGCATGCTCATTTTAAATTTATGTTCCAGGTATACATGGAAGAAATATTCTGAAAGGCTGATGACCTTGGCGGGCGTCTATGGTTTCTGGAAGTATGCCTCCAAACTAGAGAGAAGAGATACTCGTCGCTACCTTGAGATGTTCTACATTTTGAAGTTCCGCGACCTGGTAAGCAGGTTTTATTTTTGCTTGAAAACTTAAAATAGACGGTCTTATAATTCACTAACCATATATACGGAGTAATAAAAGAGGGATACATAAGTGTAATTGAAATGGTCTTACTTGTGAGATTGTCATATCCTCTCCTTTTCAGCTTATGTCCATTAGCATGGAAAGACTACATGAGTACATGGTACAAACCTCATTTTTGCTTATGTTTGTCATATCAGGCGAAATCGGTTCCCCTGGTGAGTGATGAGGAGCCTTCAACTACAGAAGGAATCGCATCGTTTCGTGGACCGTGAAGGTGACACCGATGCCATGGTGGCCACACTATATGTATAGTTTGTGTATACATGTGAAAATAAGTGCAAAATGTTTGTATTTTCGGTATGGTAAACCCTAATACGGAAATGTACAAGGAAATGCATATCCCTGACGACTCACAGTGTCATAGGGCTTTGGCGGGCTCTGTTACTGTGTGTAACATATGATACATATCCGAACCAGTGTATGTAAAGTTGTAAACCCTTTGGTTATTGCCCGTTTTCTTCATGTTGTGTAAATACTATTGTACGTATTAAGAATCAGACTTGAGCACTACGGTTAGGACTGTTGCAGACCACTTAATTCTGTTTCTTCTAAAAGATGTTTACATGATGAAAATTGTGTCTAGAATTGTGTCCGCCAACTGCAATTACATCATACTGCCGAAGAAAAACTCTCATCTGTCTTTATTTTACATGGTTCTTAACGTAACGTGAGAACTGACTATTACTTTTCTATCCAGGTGCTTGAAGTACTTCAAGCATCACGATACTCGAAACAATATACGAGTATTAATTAAATGACGATCTAGACCCCAACTTCTTAAATCAATGTCCAAGACCGAGTTCCTGCATCTGTATGATCTAAGCAGTCAAATTGAGATAGAAAGGAAATCCCGTCTTTGGAAGCCATACACCACCTTCAATAAAATTCGCGACGGTAAAATTACTTGCTTCAGAAGAACTATTGATTACTCTGTACCCAGGCCATGTAACTCTGGCACTTGTATTAGAGCCAAGCCCCCGATTCATGTACTCGCCATAATACAATGTGTCGAGTGCAAAATCACCGTCCCACTCTAACCAACCAGCCGGGTCCACCACATCTTCGATATTTGAGAACATGTAGACCGTCCTAGAGTATAATTTCCAAGGTCGGCCTAGGTACGATTTGAAGGCAGTCTTATTAGGGGCCAAGTCTGAGGCCGCCGAGACCTTACAATTAAGGATCGATATACCGGTGTTTTGATTAGGGTCTTCTCGGCCCTGGGCCGTGAAAATGTTCTTTTGATTGTCAAGAGGCTTACGAGCGTATAAGTTACAATTTTGGAAGACAACCGCTGCATTACCAAAGATGAAATCAACCGTCCCATAGATGTCACATTCGCGATAGAACTGACGAAGGGAGTGGGTATAGAGGGTGTCTTGGTACCCTACAAAGCTACATTGGTAGAATGCCGAGAGATCAGACCCGCTTCTCAAGGCTACGGCTTGATGTTTGCTTGGTCCGGCGTAATTCTCCACAGTGATGCCTTTTGCTAAGAATCCGGTTCCAACCACAGCTGCATAAATGATAAGAAAAGGTGATGTGTAAATAACTTGGTGAAATACCGTCTCTCACGACTATTTACGAGTGTTCAAAAGTGAACGTGTCGGCATGATTGGTAAAGTAGAGCAGTAAAATGCGGTAACGAAGAGACAAATTTGGGAAGTAGGACCCCATAAAAACAGGGGTCATAAATCCTAATTGACTCGATATAAAAAAAGCATCAATTATATTGCGTTATAGCTACCTCCTTTCGACCATCCCTATTTATTATGTCCCTGCATGTGCACTTTCCTGCTTAACTTGGATTTTGATCTACACATTTATAGCTACACTAGACTATCTTTACTTCACTCTCATTTAGTTAATTACAAATTCTCATTGAAGATGGTACTACCCGTCACAAGCTGAAAACGGATAATACCCTTAAATAAAGTTAATAATAAAAACTGAAATTTGAAATCTATTGTCCACAGCAACTTTATAAATCACTGTAATTAATCATGTTACAGCGTCGGTCAGTAGATCTTCTGTACTTTTCCGTCACGTGCAGCGGAATGTCTCAACGTATCATGCCTATAACACGAGCTTTTAACATAAGATTCCAAATTCTTGCTCAAACCTATGCTTAACCCGTGTCAGGAAGTCCCCCAGCTAATTAATTAATTAATCAGCTAGACTTCGGCATATTGATCCGTCTTAATTTCAAAACAGATATAATCCTCTTAAAAAACAATTTGTCTTAGTTAAGTCGTACTACCTAAGCAAGCCTTGCTTCTGAACATCATAAACTTGTCTTTTTTAACATTTAAATCGGCTGTTAATGGTTACAACCTTCTAATCGTCCAAATAAGTAACAATTTGTGATTAGATAGTATCACTCCCTCTGTTTATATCCAAACACTCTGATTTCAGGTTTTAAAAGAGGGATTATGAATTTATAATATGTTGATTTAATTATACAGAGTAGTAAAAATAACAATGTTGTTTATGTGGGAATTATTGATTCGATCCTTTTTTGGTATCAAATGAGAAATGTCACAACTCGCACACCATTTGACATTTCAAGAGGGAGGACATTTGAATAAGTACTGATATGTCCCCCATCTTAACTTCTAGACTAAAATTTCTATGACATTCTTTCTTAGTGGCATAATATGGAACATAGCCTAGCAGTGTCGACTGTCGACTGACATAGGCTAGCAGTGTCGATTGTCGACTGTCAAGTGCAATTCATCAGTCGACGTCTCGATCACACGCAGTGTCGACTGTCGACTGTCAAGTGCAATTCATCAGTCGACGTCTCAATCACACGCATTCTCAAGCACAAATTCATGACATAAAAATATAAAATGTTAAAATGAAGAGAAAATAGTGGAAAGAAACATACCAAGAGTAGCAGACCTGAAAGTAGTCCAACCATCAATAACATTCCTATTTCCCTTAATATTAGTCTTCCCAATCCCATCTCCTATAAACATTATATTCGTTTTCTTCTTATCAACTTCTACATTCTCAAAATACGCCCCTGCCTTTATATATATCACGTATCTCGTGTCGCTCTTGTTCGGTGCAGCCGCCACCGCCTCCCCGATAGTCGTAAAGTTCCCTGAACCGTCTTTTGCTACCACTAGATTGAATTTTGTAGTGTTGGTTCCGCTAATTTGCTGTAGTAGCCGTTGGTCTCGCTTTTTCATCCAGCCGGGAAACCCGGATGGGTGAACATTGTTGGCCTCCGCCAGGTCATCATCGTCGCTAGGGTAAGGCGACGATGAATTACAGTGACGGGGGCCACGTACTTTTTTTAACATTACTAACGAGTTACTGACATGGTGAGATATTTTGTACAAACCGGGTTGGAAGTGCTTACGTATAGTTCGATTGGACCCCACACCGAACCCTTCCAGGCACGTGTACTGGTTCGTCATGGCAGCACTTAAGTAAGTGGCCATGTCAGTGAAATGACGAGCACGTCCACACTTGCTCGTCATTTCACTATAGACTGCCTTGAGCTCGTCGATAGTGTTATCGAGGAGCTCAAGGCAGTCCTTCAACCCATTTTTTTGTAGGGGGCTGAGTGCGCTCCTGTTGGCGCACTCTATCCCCGTGACTTTGGACTCAGAGTCCTTCACCTCGTTCTCTGTCACATTCAAGGTGTGACAGACGGCCTCCGCCATGGACTTCTTATGGAGATTTGGGATGGTCGACAATGTCTGGACACACAGTTGAGGGTAAAGGGTGCCATCACAGTGGGACGTAGCGATTTCGAGGTTTTTGCGGATGTGGAGATGAATGTGGGTGTTTTGGGAGTGTTTGAAGGTAGGGATTAGCGTTAAGAAAGCAATGGTGAGGATTGTTATAGGTAGAATAAGAAGGTTGGCTTTTGTTCTTGGTATGTTCATATTTTTGTGGGGTGTTTGTATGGATAATGTAGTAAATATGATGAAGTGTGGTGAAGGTTTGGAAAATGAGAAATATATAAAGAGGAAATAATAAGGGGTTGGAAAGTTTGGGTGTAACAAGAAATGAATGAGGATTTATTGTGATTTATGATTTGCATATGCCGTCAGATTTGTTGTTGGATATCAGGGGGGAACATATCCCCTGAAAGGTAACGTTTGGGGGTTACCTCAGGAAATCACACTACAAAAATCATTTTAGTAGTATCCCAATTCCCAAGGGGTGCTTGGCAAAGGTGGCAATCGAGTCAGGCTCACGTCGGGCACTTGGGATTGGGTTATATTCTGATCATTAATTATCGAGTCAATTTGGGTTAGGTCATTTCGGGATAGAATTTTGCAAAATAACTCATTTTGGATCATTCTGGGCCCTATCGGGTCACTTTAACGTCGACTCAAATTTGGGTCAGATTTTTCAGGTCACGAGTTAATCTTATCGAGTCGGGTAAATGAAATTACGAAACTTGTAAGAGTGTAATAGATATTGTCACACTGATGAAACGCACACCCATACCGCCATACATGCATATACATGGCTCAATGAGTCAATGATATATGTTTCCTATATTATTGTGCCTTGAGATGACACAGCTAAGGAGGGTTGATAAACTCACGTAGACAGGAGTGATTATTTAGTGAGTGAGGTGCATAGAACATATTTACAAGCCTAGTAGGGTACATTCATATTGCAAAATAGTCATGAAAGCCCGTTTAGTTTGCATTTCAGCTCCGGTTCATTCACTTTAGTTTTGTTTAATTCAATTGACCTAATTTTGACGGAAAAGAACATTGTCGTATGATAGAGTACCTCGTATCACTTCAAAAGGGTTTAAATTAAATCGCTTTAAACTTCAATCAACCTCACATATAAAATTAAATCGAGTCCTTTGGATCAAGTCAAGTGAAACGGAGTGACAAGAGGCCTCATCAAGTGGCATACAGGCATTGTTAATGAAATTACACCATGCCTTATTATCATATCATTGTCATGAAACTCATGATGGTCCATAAATGAGTGAAACAAATACTAGATGCCAAGCCAAACACGACGTATAGTAATTTCCTCACACCATGCTAAGCAATGTAATCATCTACATGCGGGCTCTCACTAATCACTATACTGGGCCGAGTTCGAGTGGTGCCAAAATAGCAATAATTTTAGGTCGTGTACTTTCACAAAAAAATGATCATTACACAATAAATAATGACCATTTTTATGTTAAAAAGTAATCACTTTTAAAATTTGGTCTTATGTCGTTGCATGGTGCGAGTGTCGTAGAGTAGAATTTGCGCAGAAATAAAAGCAAATTCGTGAATTCACAGAATAAAGACGACCGACACTCTTGATTTTTCAACAACGAAGCTGATAGCTAATAGCTAATAGCTTCACCCATGCTGCATGTTCCATCATCATTTTTGGTCCTCCTTCATAAGTGGGTCAAGTACACCATTGCCCAATAATTTTTTTGGCTCTCTTGCCATAATCAAATTATCCCAATAATTTCAGATAACAGAGTTTGATGATTTTTTTTTCTCATCATTGAGGTTGAGTTATTACATTTTTAGTGATATATTCTTATATCAAAGCGTCTTACTTGTGACGGATAATGTCCCTCTCACAAGCTTGTCAAGTGGGAGGACAAGTGGGGGGAAATGGAGCACTCATTTATCCTCTCACTTGCCTTATGTGAGAGACAAATATCCGTCACAAGCTTGTGACGGATAGTGCCCGTCATAAGTGAGAATTTGTGTTCTTATATAGAGCACCTCTAACTAGTAGAGGTCGAGGATTTATTTTAGACCTGGCAAACAGATCGAGTCGTGTCGTGTTCGTGTTCGTGTCCGTGTCTGTGTTAACTTTAAATGGGTCACCACTACCACTATCATAACCCGACCCAATTACATAAACGGGTCATTTGTCTCAGCCCTAACCCAACTCATTTAATTTTTCTATAACCCAACCCGACCTGTTTAACCCATTTATAAGCAGGTCATTTTTAACCCATTTAACCTGTTTAACCCAATAAACTAATAAAATTAACTAAGTTTTATAGCCCTGTTGTCCCAAAAATGATGAATCAAAATGCTTATTTTTAAGTTGTTTAGTTGGATTATTGGCTCAACCCAAATATATTAGGACACTTTTAAATAAATAAGTTATTCGTGTCGGATTCGTGTCAAAATATCTCAACCCTAACCTGGCCCATTTAACTTTCGTGCCATGTCCGTGTCAACCCGCTTACTTAAATGGGTCACAACGTTTTAACCCTAACCCACTAACATTGTGTCGGGTTCGTGTCGCGTTTTCGGGCCGTGTCAATAATTGCCGCCTCTAGTTTATTTTAGGCGGAAAATATATATGGGGGCAAACGAATAATAATGTCATAATGGAAAATTGGGACCAAATGAGTTTGCTGTGGACTGTGGTGGTTGCTCATCTCATCCCTTAAACATGAAGGTCAGAGGTTTGATTCATGCCCATGGAAATGTAGCAAACTCTTTGGCTAGTGGCGGAATTATACATTGTTGTCAATGATGTACATCCCGGTTTACACCCAAAAAAAAATGTAAAATTGGAAAAATCGCGAATTTTTATTAACTAAAAAGTTCGAAGAATGACTCGGTAATTGATAATGACTACTTCGTTCCATACTTGAGGAAAGGAAACCAAATTACATAAACTTATCACAAATCTCTATACTATAAAAGCCAAAACAATTCTTGCATTCCCATTGGTCCTTTATTTTTAGGGATTGAAAAAACAAATTAACCCCATTTCCTTCCTTCTAATTAATTACTCTCTTTCCTCCCCAACCTCATCATGCTAATTAATTACTCTCTTTCCTCTTTTTTTATACCCCCATAGTCTCATCTCATACAAATATAAAAACTCACAATTTGATTCCCATATATGAATAAAACTAATTTATAAATGGAAAAAGTTAAAAACGATATATGTTATTCCAGTAAGTGGATTATACATATGATGTACTACCACTAGTTCTATAGTTTCTGAGCATTATAACAAAATTTTTGAGTTTTGTTTTAAAAATTATGAGTTTTACTATAAAGTTTTTGATTTCATTCACATAAAACATTAAGCTCAAAAAAATTACAATAAAACTCAAAAATGTTACATATAAGTTTGGTGAAATTTGAGTTTTGACATGAATTAAAATTAAAATCTAACTTATAAATTTAATGAGCTCGGAAAAAATGCACATATGCTCAAAAACGAGGTAATAAACTCATAAAAAAATACGCATATGCTCAAAAACAAATAAAGTATGAGGTAATAAGCTCAAAAAAATACACATATGCTCTAAAACAAAAAAAAAAATCTGAGGTAGTACATCCGATGTATGTTCATATTTCTCATGTTATTCGTATAAGAAAAAAAAATTCACGCAAAAAATTCCAAATAAAATTACTGTGGTAATCATAAAATCTTATAAACTTTAAAGAGACTAGGAAAACAAAAGTTAGTCATATAGGTTTATATTTATCAAAAAAAAAAAATTTAAAAATCATTTTTCATTAGTGAAAACCGACAATATCAAATCAATTAGAAAAAAGAACAACCTAATAGATAAAAAAAACTGGATAATTAGAACTAATTTGATTGGTGTACCAAGTAAATATTTGAAGAAATTAGTCAAATAAAAATTAAAATATATAATAATAAAATAAATAGAATTATAGTAGTGTTTGAAATTTTTCACAAGATTATAATATCTATTAATAAGAGGATTTTAAAATCGAAAAAATATGTACGAAATATCACATGCAGATGAATTATTATAGTGGAATATCGATTTACAAAACATTTGAGACTTAATAGTTAATTTAAAAATTATATAGATATTAGATTGTAGCATACCTTACATGAATCTATATAAACTATTGAGATAAAGTTCCTTTTTATATAAATCGCATATGGATGATAGAAAAATAAAACAATAACAACAAGAGATGATGATGGTAGATTGGCAGATGAATTTTGGAAAATGTAATAGGTTTAGTGAAAACTGAAAAGAAGGTGAATGAGTAGCATAGGACATAGGAGGCAAAAATGAGTAGTGAATGAAGCTGAGGTTTAGATTGTGATACAAAATTGCAATATATTTGTATATTAGGTTTTTGAAGGTGAATTTAGGCTTAGATTGTGGATGCTTAACTTATGTAGTCTATTTTAATTTGTGCTTGATTTAATTATTTGGGCTCATTAGCATTTATATTACTCCGTACTTAATTCGGTGGGTGTGCGTTATATTATGGGTGCTTAGTTTAGGGTTCATTTTAATTTAGGCTTAGTTTTATTGTTTTGGACTCATAAGCATTTACTTTACTTATTTCGGGAAGTATTATATCACGACTTATATCGGAAAGTACTCATAAGCATTTAAATACCTGAATATTCAATTATGTAAAATTTAAAATCAATCCGTGCAATTTTTTGCACGGGATTAAAACTAGTAAATAATTTTAAAACATAACTTCCTTATTTGCTTACTCATCACGAATAAATAATTTTAAAACTTAACTTCCTTATTTGTTAAACACTTTTTTTAATTTAGGAATGCTCTTCTTAACTTTGTTTTTCGTTTTGCTTATTTAAATCAGTTGTCTTGACCTTTTAATTTAGAACGGTCTTAACTGAGATTTTGTTAAGAGTTAAGATCATCCTAAATTAAGATGTCACCCAAAAACAACTTAAATAAGGCAAAATATTTAAAATTTTGATTTTAAACTATTTTAAAAGACACATTTTCAATTAAGTCTATCCGAAATTTAGAGGCTATTGATAATCTATTTAAATACAATCCGTCTCCCTTGTGACAGACGCAATCCGTCGCAAGTTAAAGATAGAGCAAATACATACCATATTATGTTAAGATGGATATAAGTGGGTCATGTAAATATTCCTCACTCTTCTTCTTATAATGATGACAAAATTGCATAAACATAGTCACGTATAAGTATGTGTTATAATGTTACCAGCTTAATTGAAAATGTAACCATGTTGAATAGTCTTAAAATGAGAACATATATGAACTCAAATAGTCATAATGCAAATAGTATTATTTGTGTAAAAATGATAGCATCTTAATCTTAAATGTAACCATAATAACAATCATTTCTTTTGCAAATGAAATCATTTTATAATGATAACAAAATTACTTAAACATGGTCGCATATATGAACTCAGATAATCACAATGCAAATAGTGTAATTTGTGTAAAAATGATAGCATCTTAATCTTCAATGTAACCATAATAACAATCATTTCTTTTACAAATGAAAGACTCTTATAATGATAACAAAATTGCTTAAACATGGTCGCATATGAGTATAACTGTATAAGTTATAATGTTAACAGCTTAGTAGGAAATTTAACCATGTTAAAGAGTCATAAAATGAGAAAATATATGAAAAATAAACACACAAAGTGGTCCACTTGTATTCATAAAAATGTATCCGCTTCGTTTCTATCTTGTGACTGATAGTGTTATGATGGATAGATGTCACAAGTGAGAATTTGTGATTTAAACAAGGTAAAATGAAACTATGAAAGGGAGTTAAAACGTAGTGAAGGGATGTAGGAAGTCGCCTGACACGGTGTGAAGTAGAATTAATCAATATGTAGGTCTAACATGTGACAGATATATTCATTATAAGCTTGTGACGAGTTAAGTATTATCCATATAGGTAGATAAAATAAAAAGTATAATGCATAGGAAATAAAACACTTTTTCTTTTTGTCGCCCATAATTTGCTAATCAGTAAGTCTTGCTTGTGACGGGTCGGATTTTAAGACGGGTAGTTTGTAAGAGGAAATGGGTAGAGGAGACAAAGGAGGGACCTCCCATGTGCTTCTCCACTCACCCTAA
>JAOWBH010178358.1:0-10187 GCA_028566215.1 Silene coronaria
TATATATATATATATATATATATATATATAAGAACGGGGGATTGAAAGAGGTTTACGAGTCTATGCAATTTGTGATTGACATGAATTAATGGAAGGGAATAAGAACAATTATGTTTGTTAAGGATAGATGGTGTAGATAGACGTTATAGTAGCACGGAATGAAATGGAATCCAGTGAGCGTAGATCGATGTATGCCTCAATGTGTATATGTAAATAGCTATTGTGTTTGGGAATTTGGATTACTTTGAGGTGAACCAGGTATGTAATTCTTTGGGAAGGTAATAGTATGAAATGAATTTTGGTTTCCTAAAATGTTAAAGGAAGGTGTAATCGATTTAAGAATAATAATTTATGGTTTGGACTTCTGGTAGGAAGTGAGGGTGAGTAGAATGTTGAGAGAGATGATGGTTAAGAGTGAATAAGAAGTTATGGATACAAATGAATGGGATTGGACCTTGGGAAGTCATGAGAAGATAACTGAATTACTAAAACGTTAGTTAGTAGGAGTAATGAGTTGAGTTGTTAATTGGTGTTGTCGGGTGTAATGGAAAAAGAAGAATGAGAGTAAGTTGGGTGAATGTTGACAGAAGTAATGGAACATGAAAGTAAGAAATCATGGCGGTGTGGAGTACTATAATGAGGAATGTGAGTTACAGGACATATATATGTATATATGTGTATATATATATATATAAGATACATGAGATGGCATGTTAGTCATGAGTTTTGAGGAACTAAAGGAATGAGAATTTGGTAGAGTAAATACATGGTATGAGACTTTGATGGTAAGGTAGACGGTAGACCTGGCAAACTGATCAGGTCGTGTCTTGTTCGATTTCGTGTCAAATTTAAACGGGTCACTACTACCCCAAACCCTAACCTGTCCCAATTACATAAACGGGTCATTTGTCTCAACCCTAACCCAACCCATTTAATTTTTCCATAACCCAACCCGATTTGTTTAACCCATTTATCTTTAAGAAGTCATTTTTAACCCGTTTAACCCAATGTACTAGTAAAATAAACTAAGATTTATAGCCTTATTATCCGAAAAGTGATGGATGAAAATGGTTTTGTTTTAATTTTTTTGATTCGATTAATAATTCAACTCAAAAATATTATGACACTTTTAAATAAATAGTTTATTCGTGTCGGGTTTGTGTCAAAAGAGCTCAACTCTAACCCGACCCATTTAAGTTTCGTGTCGTGCCCGTGTCAACCCAATTACTTAAATGGGCCACAATGTCTTAACCGTAACCCGCTAACTTCGTGTCGGGTTCGTGTCGTGTTTTAGTGTCGTGTCAATAATTGCCACCTCTAGTAGGCGACGATATAATCAAGGACAGAATTGGTATGGATATTGAGGTAAATGTGGTGGATGGGAATAATGGAGTTCGTTATTTAGAATGGTAACCGAAGATATGAAGGGAGACTGTTATATTTAGGGGTGCTTGTAAGAGGATAGTGATATGAAGGATGGTTGTGTTGCGGTATTGCCACCATTGGTTAAGGGTAATGTTTTTAACTAAGAAATTTGTCATTCTAAAGAGGTTGATTTTGAGTGGGCTGGATTGGTATTCATGGTCGCGAGGGATCACAAGATGTTGAAATAGAAGGTGTATGTTGGTAGTTGTGTATTGGTTATATGGTTACATTTGTCAGTTGGCGGTAATTATATGTACTAAAGAATGTGATATGTAATGAATGTAGGTTTAATCTTGTAGTTTGAGTAATTTGGGTACTTCATTATGTTTACTGTAAGTGATTGTGTAGATTTCAACCTTGGGGATAGTAGTATCAATGTTGTGCATGATGATCTAGTAATGCGATATTAAGGAAGGGTAATGGTGGTTAAAATGAGTTGTGAGGTTGTTATTATTTCTTGCCAGGGAAGTTTTACTGAGACAGTATTTGTGTGTGTGTATAGTTGCAAGGATTACAGATGTGGCTGTTGTGTTCCGGTTGCGATCCGGGCACGGTACTCCGTGTTGCGATACGGGTACCTTAACGCCACGGTGCGGCTGTAGGAGATTGTGTTGCGATGCGGTCATCGGTTGTAGTGGAGGAGACATGATGGTCGACAAAAGAATTTTGAAATATTATGTTCATTCTGTTATTGGCATATGGATTGGTGTCGTATTTTATTACGGTTGTTTCCTTGAATTTTCGACTTGTGGGTGAGAGAGTGAGGTATATTATGGATGAGAATATCGGTTGCGGGTGTTTTGTCGTCCTAATTTCATAGATATTGCGTTCATGAGGCATAGTTGTTGGAGTACATTCGAGTTTGCTTTGGGTGGAGCATTTATTAACATAGTTGTGGTAATTAATTAGCGGAATATGTGTTATACAGAGCTAGAAGCTGCAAGTGGCTCATAATCTTTTATTTAGGAAGTAGGTATGAAGTGTTGGGGATTAGTATCATATTGAGGTATGGACGAGTTTTGTAGTAATAAAAAGAAATTTGAGGATCTCGTTGGGGTGTAACAATTTTGGGTCGTGAGTTATGTTGTGGGGATAGGTGTGTGAATAGAGAAGAACATTGTCGTGCGGTAATGTTGTAGAGTTAAATTAATGGATTATATTGATGATTTTTTGGTAAATGTTAGGTGGTGAGCGGAATGATAAGAAGTATGAAAATTGTTAGAGAGAAAGAGAGAGCATTGGATACAGGAGTAGCTACTGATTTGGATATTAATGCGATAACAGGTTATCAGTGAGATGGGGTTGAGAGGATGAAATGAAAAGATAAGAACCTAGTGATGGTTGGGTTACAAGGACGTAACATTTATCTTAAGAGGGGTAGGATGCTATATTGCGGTGGTTGCCCTATATTTAATAAGTATATTTCGTTTGTTTAGTTGTTCTATTGAGGTATTATTAAGCATAAAGCATGGTAGAGTTGTAAAATCAAGGATTAGACTTGACTGTTAATGTGGTACTCATGGTATTCGTTGAAAGCATTAATGGTACTTGTGGTGTCAAATATTTGGTAATGCTTGTGGTATTACTTATGTGTAAATGATTTAGAGTTATGGAATAAAGGGGTAAGTGTGTATAATATTGATGGTATTGGCGATTTGGGATGGTGGAAGTTTTGAGGGAGAGAACTTCGGAGACGAAGTTCATTATAAGGGTGGTAGATTGTAATATTTCATTTTGACGGTTGTTCTTGCTTAGTGAATTGTATTGGTATTGGAATTGTTATTGAGCAGTATGATAGTAAGGCAGTGTTAGTGGTGCACTAGTGATAGTGTTGATGGTATTTGATGGTAATATGGGGTTTGTAGTAGATGGTGTTGAGAATAGAGGATGAGGGTTTGTGTCGTGTAAAGACTGAGTGTGAACCTCGAGGACGAAGTTCTTTTTTAAGGAGGGAAGACTGTAATACTTCGTATTTCTATATAGGGACACTCGGTCGAGTAGTAGTACTCAACCGAGTGTGTTGGTCGAGTAAGGTTTGACAGTTTTAGGTGACTACTGGAGTGTAGTCATTCGGTCGAGTCCTTGTGGCACTTGACTGAGTATGATGCACTCGGTCGAGTACCGTTGGTACTCGACCGAGTGACCGGTCTGGTTTTGTTATTTTGCGGTCTGATTAGGGTAATAACGGAGGGTGTTTAAATTTAATTCGTCGGTTTCTAAAATCATTTATAACCTTATCAGTTTTCCTAAACACCTTTCTAATTACCCTAATCATCAATCAAGCAAGGGTCTCGCGTTAGTTCGTCGGTTTTTCATCCGTTGTTGCGCTACTCTCTTTGTAAGTCTCGATTATTAGTTTATATTCAGTTTTAATTCCGTCTTAACCCTAATTATGTTGAATTTGGGATTTGTTGGTATAATTATTGTAGTAGTGATTAGATTATATGATGGTTATAGGTAACGATTTCCTAGAGGAGCACTTCTACCCTTTGATTGCTTATTTGTGTTAGATTGCTAGCTAGGTAGGGTTTTCTACTCAGTATTTGCCATTGTTTTGTTATGAATATTGAAATGTTGTGATGTGATGATGAATGTATTGTGATGGCGATGGTGATATTGTGATGATAATGATCTGTTGTGCACTGACTTGTTGGCTTTGTTGTTTCTTTTGTCTTGCTGTGATCCATTCGATGTGATGAATGGTGAGCAGTGTCTTTAACAGATGATTATACTTGATGCTACGCATGGGGGATCACTTAGATTGGTCATTTGATAGCTTTCGCCGAGTCTTTAGTTTTTGTTAGACATTTGGCTTCCGCTGTAGTATTTGGACTGTTGTAATCATTTTCATTTGGATATATTTCTTGAGATTGTAACCGCTAAACTATTTACATTTAATAAATGTTCTTTTATGGTCCTTTTATATGTACTACCTCGGGTAACCGAGGCTGTGGCACCCTTGATTGCTAGGGAAGGTCTTGCTAAAGGTTCCTTGGTAAGTGGGAGTGTTACACAGAGGAATTGTTACTTTCCTAATCGAGTCTATATTATTAGTTTCCTTAATTTTTAGTAAATAAAGTTAAGATAGTGTTGTTTTATTTCCTAATCTTAGCAAGGTTGAAATAAGGAAATTGTGCTTTATGGTAAGTCCGTTTTAGGCAGCTATTTTCTAGTGTGTTTTAGGATGTTAGAGGTGTTTCTAGTCGGTCTAGTTTAGTATAAATAGAGAGCTATGTATTCAGTTTTAGACATTGAGTTTGTGAGTTTAATACAAGAGTTTCTTGTTGTTCTAATTGCTTGCGAGTTATTAGATTTATTATTTCGTTATTGCGAGAGTGAAATAATTTTAATTCTTCCTTGCGAGGTTGAATATATGTGTCTTACTTTTATCCTTGCGAGGTTGAGAGTATTTCATATATTTATCCGAGTTATTCGAGTAGTCTTGCGAGATTGCTAGTATTATTCGTGTCTAAGTCGAGTTCATTGCGAGGGAGGAGAGCTACCGCACGTCATACCCCTTTATTTTCGTTCAATTATAAACTAAAACACAAAAAAAAACATTATTTTTCCGCTGTTATTTTCTCCTTCATTACTTAACCAAATAAAGCTTATGACCACTTTTTGGAAAGCTAACATCATGTAATTTCATCTCCAAGTGAAATCACAACAAAATAGCTATATATTCTGAGATATTGAGCTTTCAAGTTAGGTGAACAAATCTGGAATGTGAAGAGTGACTTGAACTTGCGTTTTGATCTTATTCATATGTCCCTCTTGCATCACGGTTGGAGAAAATCACAATTTACTAGACTAATTAACAATTCAGGCCTTAAACATATTAATTAGAAGAAGACAACAATCAGACGATAGTTCATGCGATTTAACATTTAATCAATTAACTAATCCCCTTCTAACAATCTAAATCCTCTTTCACCCTAGATAGATAAATTCGCTACTCATATTAATAAGAACAACAACATTTAAATTCAAGATAAACATAATAAGCAATAAGGATGAAACAAGTAAATTGAAGAACTTTAAAGGAAACATTGATTAATTACTGGAATTAAAGGATTAGTGAACAAATTATGTAGATCCAAGTAATAAATAAAGTAGCTAGCAAACTAAATATAGGAGTTTTCTAAGAGTATTTTATGTCAATAAAGCGTAACCTAATAATAAAGCACGAGTTTTCTATTTATATTATATATACATCGAATTAAAAAAAATTCCGGAAAATTTCTTCAGCACAAGAATCCCTCGGTCGAGTTCTCCAACCTCGATCGAGTACACGTCCCTTGATCGAGTTTTTCCTCCCTCGATCTAGGATCCTTCACTTCCAGCTTATCCTCTTGATTTTCTTCTCTTATCTCGCCATTCTTCCTCAATCTTTGTGCCATCATCTTACACTATGTCTTGTCGGCTCCACGGGGTCTCATATTATTCTTTTATCACTCGAATGCATCCAATCTGCATTTAAAACATAAAAGACGGAAGTATCAATATTTTTACATAAACGTCATATATTTGACATGTATAAGCACAAAACCGTTTTAAAAGTAATAAAGGGGAGTTATAAAATATGTATATAACTATGACTCATCAAACTCCCCCAAACCATGTCTTTGCTTGACCACAAGTAAGCACAAAAACAATACAAAAGGCAAACATACAAATGGTGGATGGATAACTCAAAGCTAACGTTTATGCATATACAAATCCCAAGCTATCCTTATCTATAACAAGGCGATCACAAATATGTACCAATAGAACAAATTCAAAGGCACGAGTTATAAAAAACTTAGCTCAAGCCACGAGATGTTATATGATACCGTTTAGACAAAACCATATACCTTTCAATCTTGCAAGACAAATA
Source organism: Silene coronaria (assembly GCA_028566215.1). NCBI lineage: Eukaryota > Viridiplantae > Streptophyta > Magnoliopsida > Caryophyllales > Caryophyllaceae > Silene > Silene coronaria. The sequence goes on from JAOWBH010178358.1 coordinate 6,302, forward strand.
AAGTCGAATTTTCTTGGATTCACTCATGCACTCATAAGTATATGTAAGGGTGAGTTATATGTAAGATAGAAAGAAATAAGAACACTCACACGACTTATGAAACATGCATGCATTCTAAAGTGATAAAAATTTCTCCAACTAATACACATTCAGAATATCGATAAAAGTACATGTATCAAGGACAAAAGGAGAGGTAAATGGGTGATGGTATAAAAGTGGTTTGTGCCAAGGCACGTGTGGATATGTGGGGCTAAGACCGGTAGTCGCATCAACACTTACTAACCAAGACCAAAACTACAACTTTAAGCACAAAAAATAACACTCGACATAGAGAAATCATCTTAAACTTTGACAGCACATGAGAGACAATAAATTTACTCCTCCAATAATGCATTAGACTCTAATAAAACCGCCTTTTACCATCCCATAAACAAACTAATGGAGCAAACATAATACAACACTTTTCTTACTTTTCTTTTCTTTTTTCGTGTCTTTCTTCTTCTTTTTTTTCATATTCTTCTTCTTTTTTTCTTTCTTTATTTTGCTCCATAGTTTTTTTTCCCTTTCTCAACACAAAGGGATAAATTTCACAATTGCAAACAATTTTTTTTACTACACCCACATGACAACAATAGTCTCAATCCCAACCATAGTAGTGAAATAAACATGATACATAAGCAACTACGACTGTCCCTAAGGTTGGCAAATTCTTGGAATGTAGCTAAAGGATAGAGTATAAAACAGGCTACGAATAATTAAACGAGCAAAACATAATGAACTCGGTTTCAAGGGTTGAAAAACAAGTCAATTTAGCTATGTGAGGCTTATTTGAATTGTAAAAATCGTCTTTCCTCATGTACTTCATCATATGAACGCATATAAAAATCAAGAAACTAATGTCACACTTATGCAAATTAATGTTATACATTCCACAAGGGCACGCCATACTCAGACTAATAACAAATGAGACCAGTTTATTGATATTCCTGACCTAGGAAGCTATACATACCTCTGAATTTAAGTGGTTACCAACAAAATTAGTCAAATCTAATTAGCATAAGACATGTCATAAACGGTCAAGACTTGATCTGGAGCTTTGTCTTCATAAATAACGGTTAAAACAATGTACATGGATAACTATATTGGGATTCAAATGCAAAAACATTGCAAATTATCATCATTGTTAATCAATTCATCGAGACTCAAACAAAATAAATAACATGTTTATGATTTTTTTGAAATTTTTCAATTGATAATTGACGGACACGAATTGAACAGTCTTGCGTTATGTATAAATCGTAGTTTTGCAGCGGAATTAAAAGATTGTATATTTTTATGTTTCATGTATAAATTGGAACAAATAATAACAAAAGATATGTATGTAACTCTCACCCTCGCAAGGAATTAAGCTAAACACTATAATTAAACTAGTACCCTCGCAAGAATGCTTAAGCAATTCGGATTTCAACCTCGCAAGGAAGAAAATTGCACTAAACTCACAAGTTTAGAAAGGGTGCAAGCAAGCAATTAAGAATAATCTTAACTTAAATTCAATTATCAATGTATTAATAATAAAGAAGACATACTCCCTATTTATAGGTTATAGGAACCGATATAACATGCCTAATCTCGGTTTCCTTCTCTTAACATAAACAACAACTTGACAACTAAGCTATCTAGAAGTAGGAAACTTATGATTTCATAAAAAATATTAAATAAATTACATATAACAAATTAAATAGTAATTCATAATTACATGTATGTAAAATGGGTCATATTAAGTTTAGTCAATATAATCTACAACATTTTGTAATTATAATTAACTAATTATTCTTATCTCAATTGTTTCATAAACATTAATCAAAATTTAGTAATATAACATTTTAATTACTAAATTGAATCTTATTTAATCATATTACAATAAGATATAAAATTCTCACTCATAATTAAAATTTGTTCAATTTTAAGGAATTAATTAATCTGTATCGATATACAATTAACTAACTTTAATATTAAGGGAATTGTCATATAGGTGTGACCTCAAGGGATCAACTTATCACCAACGTCAAACGACAGTAAAGTCAAACTCTAGTTAACCAATCGTTACTGATAAATGTTGATCAGTTGACTATATAATGTATAATCTCTTATGTATTCTTATTATAAGATTTAATAATGTGATCGCACTATTGTTGAGGACACATACTCCAACAATCTCCCACTTGTCCGACACAAGTATGCGTCACCAATTCTCTTGTCCTATTACATCTCCTACTCAATGCAAGGTGTCTTGCAGGTCATACTTGCATTTGATCATATCTAGAGTGGTTTCCTCGATCTGGAGAGTAACTGTTTGACCGGAATTATCTACTGTAGATACCTTCCGAGCGTGGCCACGCATTTTCAGTTCACTACTCCTCGAGTGGCCCTGAGATTTCAAATAACCCTGACAAGGAGTGGAAAATTCCTATCCAATGTTCCCTTCATACACCCACAGTTAGGGTTGTGCGGTGGGCTGGGCCAGTACGGGCTGGGCTGAGCTGAGGGTGGGCTGGGCTGACGATTCGTGGCCTAGGCCCAACACTAAATAGGGGGTGGGGTGGGGTGGGCCGGGCTGGGTTGCATATTCTCTGGCCCGGGCCCAGCCCATATAGTGTATTTTTTGTGTTTTTTCAATATTCTATCGGGCCAACTCGGGCTGGGCCGAAAATCTCTGGCACTGGCCCGGCCCGGGTGGAGAGCAGGCTGGGCTGGGCTGGGCTACGGGCTGCCCGACCTTGAAAATGTCGGCCCACTAGTGTGGGCTGGGCCGAGCTGGCCCGCATCATTGAACAGCCCAACCCACAGTTCATCATGACCCAAAAGTTGCCCACTCACCACTTTTTACAGAATGGCTTGGGGCAAAAATCAAAGTCAATCTGAAACTGTGTCGACTTAGGCGATTCAGTCTCCAGTCAAAGAATTGACTCAAAAAAATACTATAGTAGCTCTCGCCACAACCAGGCTATATATGAATTACCAGAACTCTATAAGCGGTCACTGCCCGATAGAGTGTCCCATATAGTCTGCCTATGCGATCGACTAGTCATCCCTTATGACCCTATGGCACTTGAACTTGCCATCAATCGATTCACACTCTAGTCATTTCGAGACATCACCTCTTATAAGTGACTAGGGGCGAATACTATGTTAATCCAGTTCACTTTTAATAGGGTTGAATATTGTCTCAACAACCTATTTGGATATAACAAAGTAATAAATAGAAGAGTTTAAAATAAAACTCAAACGATAAATGCATTATTACATATGTAAAATTGATACAATATCAATTACTACATAATCTATAATCTATATTTAATTTTGTATATAATTGTACATCTCAATTCAATTGAAATGGCTTGTCTTATCATGCTTAGCCTATAAGACGGCCTTGATTAGTAAGTTTTAGCAACATTTTGTACCTTACCTAACCTTACTATATACTATTTTCCCTTCGTCTTTTATAATCTTGTATTATAAAACATTTGAGTACGTGTCTAGATCCAATTTAGACATAGACTCCCTAGCCTTATTATAGCTCCCACTGTCCTTACAGTATATGAGACTCATCCCTCTTGCATATCCCATTATTGAAATTGTACTCAATTTCCGTTGTATATATCTCATTGTTTAACTTCTCAGAACATTTCTAGCAAAACTACTCCTTAAATAACATAGCCAAAATGGCTCTCTAACCATCCTTATGTGTTTAGAACTGTGTTTTTATGCAACTCTTTGCACATAGTTCCAATATTTGTATCTAAACATTTATTTGTTCATTTGACTCTCGAGTTTTGTAAGCGGCCATAGCCATACCCATTTCTTGAAGGGTATTAAGAATTTCATA
>JAOWBH010178369.1:0-10187 GCA_028566215.1 Silene coronaria
AAGCCTATAATATATACTGATACAGGAAACCATTGAGTTGCCCAACAACTCCTAGAAAGAAGAATCTAGAAAAAAAACAAGTAATAAATAGATGAGTAAATATACACCGATTAATATACCCTTAATATAATCCAATACTCCCCCTCAAGTTGGAGCACTTGGTAGACCAATGCCCAACTTGGAACGCAAATATGAGAAGGCATCCCTTCCTAATGCCTTTGTGAAGATATCAGCCAACTGCTCTTTGCTCCGTATGTGAGAAGTGAAAATGGTTTTACGCAAGATATGTTGTCGGACAAAATGACAATCGACCTCAATATGTTTGGTACGGTCGTGAAAAACTGGGTTTCTAGCAATATGAATTGCTGCCGTATTGTCGCAAAAAATCTGAATGGGAGTGTGATGCAGAATACCGAGAGAGTGTAGAAAGGATTTTAACCAAATGACCTCGCTTGTTACAGCCCTCATAGCTCGGTACTCCGCTTCCGCACTTGACGTAGCAACAGTGGCTTGCTTTTTAGCCTTCCAAGAAATTGGAGAGTGCCCCAAAGTAACAAAATAACCCGTCACATATCTTCTTGTCAAGGGGCACCGAGCATAATCCGAGTCCGAATATCCGCGCAATAACAGGTCACTGTCTCTGCCAATGTGTATACCCTGGTCAGGACTGCCTTTGAGGTATCGAATGGCCTTCATAGCTGCTTCCATGTGTTCTTTCCGTGGGGCATGGACAAACTGACTTAAAATATGAACAACGTAGATTAAATCCGGTCGAGTGATCGTCAAGTAAATTAATCGACCCACTAATCTTCGATAAACCATTGGATCATGAATGAGTTCGCCCTTAGCCAAAGCCAACGAATGATTCGGTTGAATAGGCAAATCAACTGGTTTAGCGTTCTCAAGGCCTGCTTCTTTAATGATTTCAAGAGCATATTTCCTCTGGCTAAGAAACAGTCCCCTTGAACTACTTGCTACTTCTATCCCAAGAAAATATTTCAACCGCCCAAGGTCCTTAATACCATATTTCTTGTCGAGGAAGACCTTTAGCCGTGTACTAGCCTCTTCGTTGTCACTTACAATTATCATGTCGTCAACTTAAATCAAAACACCAAGAAAAATGCCATCTTTATTGTAAGTAAATAATGAGTAGTCAGCCATGGATTGGGTAAAACCGTACCTTTGCAAAGAATCGGATAATTTAGCAAACCAATTACGTGACGCTTGCTTGAGTCCATATAAGGATTTATTTAGTTTACACACCTTGTTTGACCTTCCTTTCTCAAACCCTGGTGGCATCCTCATGTAGACCTCTTCTTCCAAATCTCCATGAAGGAACGCATTATTTACATCCAATTGAGTTATTGACCATCCCTTCGTGACTGCAACGGCAAGTAAGCAACGCACGCTAGTCATCTTTGCGACCGGAGCAAAAGTCTCGTGGTAGTCAATTCCTTCCACTTGTGTGTACCCTTGAGCCACCAAGCGTGCCTTATACCGTTCAACAGACCCGTCCGCCTTGTGCTTAACTTTATAAACCAAACGACATCCGATAGGTTTCTTGCCCCGTGGAAGATTCACAATTTGCCAAGTCCCATTAGCTTCAAGAGCATCAAATTCTTTACCCATAGCATCTACCCATTCTGGTATTTTTGATGCTTCATTATAAGTGTGTGGCTCTCTGATGGCATCCACTTTTGCTAAATAAGACCTGTAATTGTCAGAAAACAAATGTGTCGCAATATAATTAGCCAAAGGATATCTAGTACCTTTCTTTGCGGAGTCGGAATGGGATGAGCAAGCGTCGACAGTGGGGTTTAAAACGTGTGTAGATTTGCAGTAGTAATCACGTTTCCAGTAGGGTTCGAATTTCTGGCGCGCTCCTCTCCCTTCTGCAACAATCTCAGGCGCACCACTGTCATTCGTTTCCGTTCCTTGATTTTCTGTACTGCCGTCATTCCCGTTATCACCAACCCCACTGATCTCTGTTTCTGTTTCTGTTGGGGCAGCAGTATCTGCTGGGTTATTTGGGACAGTTTGCATCACATCACTCTTGTTATTATACTCCAAAAATTCATCCTCACAAAAGGATCGTTTGGTTTCAACGGGAGCATGTTCCACTGTCGCAGGTCCATTACTAGCAAATTGGAACACATGTTCATAGAATGTGATATCTCTTGACTCAAAAATCTTTCCACTCTTTACGTCATAAACTCTCCATCCCTTCTTACTACTCGGATATCCTATGAAAATGCATCTTTTACCCATCTCATTGAACTTGTCTTTTGGCCTATCCTTATTGTGAACATAACAAACACTACCGAAAACACGAATGTTGTCAAAACATGGCCTTTTTTCGTACAAAACTTCATAAGGAGTCACCCCATCAAGGACACGGGTTGGAGTTCTATTTATCAAGTACGCAGCGGTCAAAACACATTCTCCCCAAAAATCAATAGGTAAGCTAGCTTGGAAACGAAGGGCTCCCGCCTTTTCAAGAAGGTTCCTATGTTTCCGTTCCACTCTACCATTTTGTTGTGGGGTGTCTACTTGACTTGTTTGGAAAAGAATACCATGTTCATCGTAAAAGCTTTTGACTTTATTAGACAACAACTCATTCCCATTATCACTTTGAACCACTTTAACATTTTTATTAAACTGATTCTTGGTCATTTTGCAAAAACTTATCAAAAGATCTCCAACTTCCCCTTTGTCACGCATTAATTTGACCCAAACAAAACGACTCCTATCATCAACAATAGTAAGAAAATATTGAGCTCCTGACAAACTTCTAGTGTGATAAGGACCCCAAATGTCACAATGAATGAGATCAAATAAATCCGCACTTCTCTTATTATTAATCTTAAAACCAGAACGAGTTTGCTACAACACGGGTCACAAATAGTACTAGAATTCCAAGATAAATTAAAACCAATTAAATCCGAGAAAAGAGGTGAAATACTACTAGATGGGTGTCCAAGACGCTTGTGCCACAATTCCGAGTTGGCTAAACTGAGACTAGCTTGAGCGGCCATATTTCTTCTTTCAGCTTTGAAGTAATAGACCCCATTGTCGTGCTCACCCCTCCCAATCTTCATCCTCGTAGATTGGTCCTGTATAACGCAATGGTTATTATAAAAAGTTACGACACAATTATTTTCAATAATCAATTGTTGAATGGATATTAAATCACAAGTCAAAGTTGGGACGTATAAAACATCCTTCAAAACAAAATTATCACTGATGGTTACGGTTCCATGTTCAAAGGTCTCGATTTGTGAGCCATTAGGGAGACTCACAGTCGACTTTTCACCGCTCCAAATATTTTCCAACTGATTTCTTCTTCCCGTCATATGGTGCGAACACCCGCTATCAAGCAACCAACGGATATTATCATTTTTATTCATACCTGTTTTCGATGTGGATGCATCACCTTTACCACCCAAAAGTGCTCGTAGTTGAACCACTTCATCCTGACTAAGCATCTTCTTTCCATCTTCATTGCTCGTCGTTGCAGTATTCGCATGTTGACTGGCACCTCTGCCTCTGCCTCTGCCACCGCGACCACGACTTCTGCCGCGTCCTCTGCCTCTTCCTACGATGCCCAACTTGTCCCAACATTTATCTTCAGTGTGCCACAATTTGTTACAATGAGTGCAACGTATTACCGTCTCGGCATCGCCATCTTTGCTTGGATTAGAGGTTCGAGTATTGTTACCACGAATGGCCATGGCAGCCTCTTGTACCTCTTCTTTATTCTGGGTCACTATTCGAAGCCTTTCTTCACGCAAAACAACTGCATAAACTTTATTAAATGAAGGAATTTCATCCTCCATTAAGATAGTTGATCGAACATTCCCATAGAGCGAGGTGTCTAAACCCATCAGAAATTGATGAACTTTTTCATCCTCTCTATCCTTTAAAATAGCAGCAGCGACACCGCAATTACAATCTGGTATCTTTGCATAATTCCCAAGCTCATCCCAAAGACTCTTTAATTGGGTATAATATTCAATCACAGATTGGGACTTGCCTTGTTTACATTCCGCCAAATCAGTCTTGAGTTGGTGAATTCGAGGTGCATTACCAGTGGAAAACCGTTCGCGCAACTCCTTCCAAATTTCCACAACACTTGCGTTAAAAGAGATACTTGAATGGAGTTTCGAATCAATGGAACTCCTCAGCCATCCCTTGACCATAGCGTTGCATTGACGCCAAGCAACGGCCTCCATGGATTCCTCTTCTCCTTCCTCGATTTCAGGCCTTTTCACGGTACCCTCGACGAAACTCAATTTATTTTTAGCATCGAGACCGTTTCTTACCGCATCAGCCCACAATTGATAATTATCTCCATTAAAAATAATTGGGGAAAGAGATAGATTGGGGCTTTCACTCGGATGCAAATACAGAGGCGAGGAAGGTGGTATAGGGTCATTTTTTTTGTCTGATTTGGGACCTCCGTCACCTTTCGTCATCTTAATAATCTTCGTGATGAAAAGGAAAGATTAATCCCAGAATCACTGCTCTGATACCATGAAGAAAATAAAAGGAAGACGAAGGAGAAGGAAAGTTTTTGTGGAATCTTGAAAATTGAATAAAAAGAGATTACAAAGCCTATAATATATACTGATACAGGAAACCATTGAGTTGCCCAACAACTCCTAGAAAGAAGGATCTAGAAAAAAGACAAGTAATAAATAGATGAGTAAATATACACCGATTAATATACCCTTAATATAATCCAATACTTTTCAACTTCGATGTGAATAATATTAAGTCTTTATTAAAGGAATCAATCTCATAATCAAGGATGTTGCACATTTAGGAGCACTTGCTTTAACATTCATAATATCAATATGATTCTTTTCATTACCGATTAAACTGTAACAGTAATTCGTTACAAATCATATAATCATGCAATACAATGTTTCCTCCAACCTTTGGCTATAATCTCCATAACTTAATTCACATGATCCTGTCTTTGATGTTGTCAAGGAACCGGAAATAGGCATGCCTCCAGGATGTTCTGATAACTAAAATTCCACAAACTCCCCAAAACCCGGCGATAAACCCAAGTACCACACTTATGTACAATCCGAGGAAAAAAACAAAGTCGTCACTCTTGTTTTTAGCACTAGCAATATCTCCGTTGGGTAAATTCGAAGGCGCTCGATCTTCCGAACAACTCGGGAGTGGCGCGCCACAGAGTCCCTCGTTTCCAGCATATGATGAAGCATTGGAGCTCTGCAACTGTGTGCTAAGCGGAATTTCCCCGGACAAGTTGTTGTTCGACACATTGGCGACATCAAGAGTAGTTACTTTGGCTAGGCTTATTGGAATATTTCCAATAAGATCGTTATTTGACAGATCAAGAAGCTCAAAAGCAGTAAGATTTCCAATTTCAAAGGGAATGTTATTACCACTCAATTTGTTATTTGATAAATTCAAGGATTCGAGTCCATTAAGAATTGATATCCCATATGGAATTTCCCCCCTCAATTCGTTATCTGAAAGATCAATATATTTAACAAACCTAAATGTTTCTTTGAACTGTTCCTCCTCCCTTTTCCATGGTATAATTGTTGTTTCATTTCCAGTTTCAACCTCGTCATAATCATCAAGAATTAATATATCATAAGAAGTTGAAAAATCCAGTTTTGTGTTTTTTTGTCCTCTCCATTGTCGTAAAATTACCAATGCAATTGGGGATTACACCTGAGAGGTGATTAATTGCTAGGTCTAATATTTGGAGATTGTTGAGTTGACAGATACTTTCAGGTATCTCTCCAACAAAATGGTTTTTCCGGAGGACTAGAGCACCTAGACTTGAAGCAGCATTACCAATCCATGGAGGTATGATCCCACTAAATAAATTGTATCCTAGATTTAGTATCGTCAAGGATGTATGATTCTCAAAACCAACCGTAAATGGTCCTGAAAAGCTATTGTTATGTAGGTGTAAGAACTCAAGATACAGCAAGGTACCAAGGGATTTCGGAATTTGTCCAAAAAATTTATTACTTTCTAAGTGTAGGCTTGTTAATCCACTTAAATTCATCCAACAATCTGGAAGCTCCCCAGAAAATAAGTTATTTGACAAGTCAAGCTTTCTTAAAATGCTTTCAGTTTTAGGACAAGATTTTAGAGTAGTTAGAAAACCTATTATAATTAAGGTATAAATAAACTGTGTTTGCAAAGCCTGATGGTACAACACCTTTAAATAGATTTGAACTTAAGTCTATTGCAAAAGCATTTGATATAGCTGGCAGATTTGGGAGCATTCCATATAACTGATTATGAGACATATTCAAGTATACAAGATCGGGTGACAATGAGTTCCAGAAGGAAACGGGAATACTGTCAGAAATGCCTGTATCTGAAACATCAAAGAATGAGAAATTTGTTTGCAACTGAAGCCACTTTGGAAATCGTGGGCCTAACTTGCAGGAGCTTAGTTGGATTACATCTAGATTAAATGCAGGAATCCAATCATCGTCAATGCTTATCTGCAATCTCGGGTTATTTGACAAGCTTAGTTGACGTAAACTTACAAGGCTTGAGAAATGAGTATGAGTAAGAGTACCTTCTAAAGAATTGGAAGAAGCGTCCAGTAACTCAAGCATGTCAAGTTTTGTTATGCCTGGACTAATCTCACCTTTAAGCTTGTTAACACTAAGGTATAGTTCCCTCAAAGTGGATAATAAGCCGATATTATCGGGAGTTTCACCCCAAAAACCATTCATCCTCAAATCCAGTGTTAACAGGGCTTTGTTATTACACTTAACTAGAGAATGGATGACATTTTTCAACTCATCTGTAAAGTTATTATACCCCAAACGCAGTTGTTTCAAGTTGCATAACTTACTTATGATTTTGAAAACACTCCCCTGAAACGCATTTCCAGCAAGGGAGAGATACGAAAGGGAGTGAAAATTCTCAAATTCACTTGGGATAGGAACTTGAAATGCATTCCAAGAAAGATCAAGATGTACTAGTTCGGTATTGATTCTAGGCAAGTTGAACAACCACTCGAATATTGAATTGTCCATAAACGATTTTTCAGAAAGGCTGATTGATTGGAGAGTGGCAGAGGAATTGACATAGGAAACTGATGACGGAATTTCTGTAGAAAGTTCACAATCACTCATAGAAAGAACACGTAATGAAGGTAATTGGTTAACTATTGTAATCCAATTCCTAACCTCACTGAGATTTGCACGACTCAAATCAAGATATCTCAATAAAGTTAGATGAGAAATCCACGACAAACTTTCTACGAGAACATAATTAAAAGCAAAATGTAGATCCAAAGTTGTTAACATAGACAGATTACCCAACTGATGAGGTATATCCCCATGAAAGTTATTATAGCTTAGGTTCAGATATTCCAAATGTTTTAACTCACCTAGGGAAGGACTCACTTTACCTTTTAGACATGGATCCACAACAAAATTATCTTTCCCTGCCAAACTTAGCGAGACGACATGACCGGTGATGTTACTACAAAGCACTCCACCCCACTGGCAGCAGTCTGTGTGGCTCTCCCAAGAAGTGAGCAGTCCACATTCATCTTGTGTGATGCCATGTTTGAATTGGAGGAGGGCATCCATCTCAGTGTCAATACATTGGATGTGATTACTATGGTTAAGACCGAGAGTAAGATAACATATAAAAGGGGACAGAACAAGCCATGAAAGTATAACGAGGGCAAGGTGTGATCCGAAATTGATGAGCTCAACTGACGGAATTACGAAATCAAAAGTTCAGCTCGAGATTTCCTTAAGTTTATAGATATTTATTAATTATTATTATTTTAGGAATAAGCTTAAAGCATTAGTTTATTTAATTATTAGGAGAATATTGTTTATTTCCTATATTCTGTTCAGCTCGACGTGATTTCGTTCCAAACCTAGTTATTACTTGGCGCGATTCGGGTATTAATTCGATTGTCTAGCAATAGGTCATGCTAAATAATCATTATTGTACGAACTATAGGTCTAGTTCGATACAAATATCCCCTTGTTCGTTGCAATTTTCGTATCATTGCCCTATTATCTCACTTGTGATGGTCTTACTGCTATAGCTACTGGCTATCATATTATTGTTTGCTTCCGCGTAATCGAAAGTCATTAATTTTCGTATCAAGGTGATAGAATGTTTTCATTTTGTGGTTGATGAACTTGTTTTGATTTATCAAGCTGTTAGTCTTGTCAAAAATTGGTGATCGTTTTTTTGGGTTGCACCAATGGAGATCAAATATCAAATAAAATCTACACAAAGGGACTCTTACATATTAAGCTATATTAGAAAATGTACCATTTTTTGGATTACGCATAGCATTCTTCATTATTCAACTCCACGACTTAAGAATTACGCCTAATCACTAAAATCCAAATGTTCTTCCAAGTGGCCAAAGAATCAAGCATACCGGTCATATTAGCTAGTCTTCTTAATGCAGGAAAAAAAAAAGTACTAGGACTCGGGTCATCTGTGATTCGTACATTGGCGTGTAAAAGTAGCCCGAGTAGGGAAAGAGTCACTAGCGTCTAGCGCCGAGTCCTACTACTTTTTTTCCCTGCAGTAGCTAATGCAATTTTGGTAAGGATCTCTCAAGATTCGTATAAGGCTCCGCTAAGTCGCTAAGATGGTTGTTTGACAAATCAAGATTCGTATAAGTCTAGGGATCCTAGCCGAACTAGACTTTTATTCCATCTGGAATTTCATCACTTAACTCGTTACCTGAAAAATCACCTCAATTTTTGTTGTCCTACCTCTCTACTGCAGTGCTGCTAATTAAACATAGCATACAGAGTAATCTGAGTCATTGTGAAATCTTCGTTTGTGACATTTTTGTTTCAGTTGTAAACATATCCTGACATCCTGTCACTGAGCAAGTATAAAAATACTACATTTATTTGTGAAATCTACCTGTTTAACATTAATAATATTGGTATGATCCCTTTCAATAAAACAGATTTAAAATCGAACGGTTACATATCATACAATTATGAAATATGGGATTTCCTTCAACCCTTGGCTATCATCTCCTTAATTTATTCACATGATCTTGTGTTTGATGTTGTCAAGGAGCCGGAAATAAACATGCCTCCAGGATGTTTTGATAACTAAAGTGCCACAAACTCCCCAAAATCCAAGGATAAACCCAAGCCCCACACTTATGTACAATCCCAGGAAAAAACCAAAGTCATCATCCTTGTTTTGCACACTAGTAATAAGTCCATCTAGTACATTGGAGGGCGCTTGATTTTTCGAACAACTTGGGAGTGGCGCCCCACAAAGTCCCCGGTTTCCTGCATACACTGACGCATCAAAGCTCTGCAACTGAGTGCTAACTGGAATTTCTCCGGATAGGTTGTTGTTCGACACATCCATGACATCAAGAGTAGTTACTTTGGATAGGCTTCTTGGGATATTTCCAGTAAGATGGTTGTTTGACAGATCCAGAAGCTCTAAAGCCGTAAGATTTCCAATTTCAATCGGAATTTTACCACTCAATTTGTTATTTGATAAGTCTAGTGATTCAAGTCCATTAAGAATTGATATTCCATTAGGAATTTCTCCACCCAACTCGTTACCTGAAAGATCAATATATTTAACGAACCTAATCGTTTTTTTGAATTTTTGCTCCTCTCTTTTCCATGAAACAGTCGCTGTTTCTCCTTGACTTTCAAAATCTTTATTATTAAAGAAAATTATATCAGGTCTAAAATTCAAGCCTAGATGTTCTAACCCCTCCATAGCTGTAAAATTACCACAACAATTGGGAATTATACCAGAGAGGTGATTATTTGCAAGGTCTAGTATTTGGAGATGGCTGAGCTTGCAAATACTTTTCGGTATGTCTCCAATAAAATGGTTTTCCCTTAGGATAAGAGCACCTAGACTTTGAAAAGCATTATCGATCCATGGAGTTATCTTTCCACTAAACAAATTGTATCCTAAATTTAGAATCGTCAACGAACTAAAACTCTCAAATGCAACGGGAAATGGTCCTGAAAAGCTATTGTTATGCAGGTCAAGGTTCTGAAGATAGAGCAAGTTACCAATGGAGTTTGGAATACGTCCCGAAAATTTATTATTTTCTAAGTGTAGGCTTGTTAGTTGCCCAAAATTCTTCCAACAATCGGGAAGCTCACCAGAAAACAAGTTATTAGACAAGTCAAGCT
>JAOWBH010178380.1:0-10187 GCA_028566215.1 Silene coronaria
AATTAATGCTCCACCCAAAGCAAGCTCGAAAGTACTCCAACAACTATGCCTCATGAACGCAATATCTATGGAAATATAACGAAAAAGCAACCGCAACCGAAATTCTCATCCATAATGTATTCCACTCTCTCACTCACAAATCGAAAATTCAAGAAAACAGTAATAATAAGATATGACACCAACCCATATGCCAATAATAGAATGAACATAATATTTCAAAACTCATTTCCCAACCACCCAGTCTCCTTCACCACAACCGATGATGGCTTCGCAACACCGCCACCAACAGCCGCACCGCAGTGCGAAGGTACTAGTGTCGCAACACGGAGTACCGTGCCCGGATCGCAAATCGGAACACATCAGCCACATCGGTAATCATTGTAACTATTCACATACAAAAACACTGTCTCAGTACAACTTCCCTAACAGGAAATAACAATAGCCTCACGACTCGTTCAAACCACCACTACCCTTCCTTATTATCGTTACAAGATCACAAAACACAACATTGATATTACACCCGATAATGAGATCCCATACTACTATCCCTGGGGCTGAAATCTACACCATCACTTACAGTCAACATGATTATACACCCCAAATTACTCAAACTATAAGATTGACCTTACATTCATTACATATCACATTCCTTAATACTTGGAATCACTACCAACAGACAATTGTGACCATATAACCAATACTCAACTACTAACAAACGTCTTATATTTCAACATCCTATGATCTCTCGCCACCACGAATACCAATCTCAACTTTTCAGTGACTAATCCCTTTAGAATGGTTTACTTCTATTTAACAACATTACACTGGGACACAACTACGTTTTATAGTAATATACCCGTACAAGTACCACAAAATATAGCAATCTTCTTTTTCCTCTCTTTACCATCCCAAACCACAAACTTTATCATATAAACCATAAACTTACTCTTTCTATTCTCAATTGCCTTTGAATATTCTACCATTTAAGTCATGTAGGTAGCAACCACAGGCCACATAAATGCCTATAACGATGCCTCATGTCTTTACCAAAACACTCCCACAAGTCATTAAACACCTCACATGATTCTTACCTAACTTACTTCAAAGGTCTCATACTATGTAGTTACTTTATCAAGTTCTCATTCCCTTAGTTCCTCAAAACTCATGACCAACATGTCATCTCATGTATCCTATGTATATATCCTTTAACTCATATCCTCATTATAGTACTCTACACCACCATGATTCCTTTCTTTCATGTTCCATAACTCCTGTCAACATTCACCAAACTTACTCCCATTCTTCTTTTCCCATTACATCCGACAACACTAATTAATAGCTCAACTCATTACCCCTACTACCTAGCTCTTTGGTCATTCAGTTACTCTCTCGTTTCCCCTTAATTCAAATCCCATTAATTCGTATCAATAACTTTCCATCCACTCTCTTCGTTAATCCTCTCAATGTTCTATTCACTCTTAATTACTACCAGTCCAAACACTTGATGATTACTCTTTACCTAGCTACATATTTCTTTAACATTTCCGGAAAACCAAAATTCACTTCATACCGTCACCTTCCCAAAGAATTACACACTAGGTCCACCTCTTGGTAACCTAATTCCCAAACACATTAACTATTTACAAATCCACATTGCGGCATTCATCGATCCACGCTCACTTGACTCCATTCCCTTCCGTGCTACTATAAAGTCTCTAACTCATCTATCCTTAACAAACATAATCATTCTTATTACCCTCCATTAATTCATGCTAATCCCAAATTGTTTTAACCCATGAATCTCTTTCAATCCCCCGTTCTTACATTCCTCAAACTCACATTTCCACTTGACTAGATATATAATCACCACTACATCCCTCACGCTCACGACGATACCACTCACTTATATCTCAGAATTTGTTCTTTAACTAAATGGCTTCACAACCCGCTTTCTCCAATTAATTACGTCCTCCTTTATGCATAACATTACCCCTAAATCAATAAGTTACCTCTTACCGTTAACTTCTCCAATATTTCACAATATTTAACCACTTCTTACCAACAATTTGAATTCCCAAATATCTCAAATATATATATAAATCCACATATGGCATAAAACAAGCTAAGCTCGCCAGGCACAATTTCTTCCAATTACGGTAACGAATTCTTATCACATACATCCCAAGCCAACATTGACATACTCATTTCTCCCTCATATCCTTACATACTCCAAAGTGAAATCATTCTCATCCCCCTTCCCAATACTTTATTACTATCTCCGCTATACCTACAATACTACACAACCATCACTACATTATACCAAAGCTCATTTGGTTATCACTCGTCATTCAACACAAAACTTAACTCTTATTCTAATGGCTAATCTACTTTACTCCTTGTTCACTCCTACCCATCATAATCTATTATGAATACATGTCTCTCTCACGAAACTATACAAATCCCAAAGCAAAGCTCCCTCTTCATAATGTCCGTCCTTACAAGGGTCGTCTTAAAACTGTCATTACTTGAGTTCTAGACATGGTATTGATATGATTCAAATTGGAGATGGTAGCTTGTTCCCTTACAATTCAAACGGTAGGCCGGACGCTCAAAACGGCCAAGAAACAAGGGAGATATGACCATTTTACAAAGTATGCGCGTTGTTGAGAACTGCGCCATGCACTCGGTCGACTGGCTTATGTACTCGATCGAGTGCTTGACACTTGGTCGAGTGCTCTCTTTACTCGATCGAGTGCATCGAATTCAGTAGCTAACAGACCCCAAACATAAACAACACTCGGTCGAGTGCCAAAGATACTCGATCGAATGCGCTGCACTCGGTCGAGTTCTCTGCCCCACTCCACCGAGTCATACAGAATGCTCTCCTCCCCCCCCCCCTCCCCCCAAATTTACGATTCACACTACTAACATACTATAACCAGACTTCATATGCAGCATATAACTCATAACCAACATGCGACCATCATACTTCCAACGCGCAACACCACATAACAATACTCCACCAACATCAAGTGCATTATAATCTCATAAACCATCCAACATCATATAACATGCATCAATCGTATCACAACAACAAGCAAAACATGAACACAACATTCGCAACCCTTCTTTACCTACCCAAGTGCCAGCTAGAGATTGAGAGGGCAAAGTGCGATCTTGGAACGTCTCCCAAATCTTTGCGGTAGCTCCTAACAATCTCTACCCGGGTTCATTTTATTAGATTCCCTACGTTCATTAGGTTTATTGGTTTTAGGTTCCAAAATCGTCGCTCTAATACCACTTTGTAACACCCCCACTTACCAAAGAGCCTTTAGCGAGTCTTTCCCTAGCAACCAATGGTGCCACAGTCTCGGTTACCCAAGATAGTACATATCAAATAGACCATAATAAAACGATTATTATAAAGCATAAAGTTTACCGATTACAATGTCGATAGTCCAAAATAAAAACCGAAATATCAATTATGAACGTCTCAATAAAATAGTCTAAACAACGGAAGTTAAATGGAAAGACTCACTAGGTGAACCCATCCTCGTCCCTAGCGCAGCTCAACAATGATCACCTGCTAAAGACATTGCTCACTATTCGTCGGCTATATCGAATAATCACAGCAAAGCAAAGAAACAAACAAGCAAACACCAACAAGTCAGTACAACAATCAAATAAACAACCATCAACAAAATATAACCAAGTAGTACAACCGTCACAACCGATATCCAAACTTCACAAACCAACAAATTGGATTACCTATTGTAACAGGTAATCCGCACCGCCAGTGGGGGACCATAGCCAATTCTCACCAAATCCCTACTCAACGCAACGAGCATACCCAATTCCTTTATGTGCATATCCCTCTTGTGATGGGAGTCACAAGGTGCAAATCATTGGGGGTGAGAGCCATCTCTCATCAATGGCCTTACAATCAACATATCTAATACCATCAATACCATCATCAAGACCATCATCATCAACATCACAATAATCATAAACAAACATCAAATCACAATGACAGTAACTGAGTAGGGAAACCCTACCTCAACAGCAAATCCGATCAATAAGCAAATCAACTAGAACTGCTCCTCAACGAAGCCGTCACCTAAAGCAATGACGATTACTATTACTACCATGATCATCACTATCCCATAATCCCTAATCTAATTTAGGGTTAAAATAATATTAAAATGCAAGATAATCAAAATAGACGAGACTTACTACGAGAGAGAGTGTGCAAGAGAGAAATCCTGATGATTGATTAAGTCAACGCCTTGCTAAGATTTGATTAGGGTGATTAGGGGAGTGATTAAGAGAAAAATGAAGTTTTTGAAATGATTAGTGCCGAATGAAGTATTTATATAATCACTCCTTAATTACCCTAATCTAACCGCCCGGTTTCCGCTGAATAAACATGCACTCGACCGAGTGTACAAAGCACTCGACCGAGTACAGCCTACTCGGTTGAGTACCTCGCCTACTTGGCTGAGTGCATACACTTCAGTAGCCAAACAAGTCTTCCCCGACAAAGTACTCGGTCGAGTACCATGTTCTCTGTCGAGTACACGATACACTCGATCGAGTAATCCCTACTCGATCGAGTCCCTAGACACAGAAATACGGAGTATTACAGACCTCCTTCATTTACCTGCAATCAAAACAAATTAATCAGACCTTCAAATAAAACAGGTAAGATGGTGACATTTTCGAATAACATAATAATATTATGACACATTTGTAACATTCAAAACATCATATGCTACTATTTTGGAATCATATGTCCCCCATTTAACGAAAATTGTAACCATCTAATTAGCCGCATATATTCACTCTCAATGGTTACATTAAGATGGTGACAAGAACATATGTTATCAGTTTAAGTGCAATAGTTACCATCTAATCTTAATGAATACATAAATCAACTGGCGTAGCTTAAATGGCAATACATTTAAACAAAAAGGAGCAACTCATTTAAACAGAAAGGGACAATTCATTTTTATGTTTACCATTTTCGCTGAAATTGATATCATACAATCACAAATCCATATATAAGATAAAATGGTAACAATGTACACCCTCAATGGTCCTATATGAAAAAGAAATAGTCAAATATTTAAATAGTCATGTTCTTTAATACTAAAATGGTAACATTGACACTGAAAACAGATAGCCAAAATGGTAAGAATTTAAAAGAGTATAGGGAACATTATGTTATGTTACCATTATACCATAAATAACGCACATTTGTCCATTATCATGGTCACATTTTTAAATAAGCTGATAACCTCAAGAACTAGACACATTTTCCAACTAAGAAGCTTTCAACACTAAACAAATGTCACCATGTTTGATAAATGATAAATTGATAATAGATGTGCAACACACTCAAACATAAGTACATTTTTCAACTAAGGTGGTCACATATTCAACATTAACACACATGTCACTATGTTTCCTCATTTATGTTATCATGTTAAGATTCATTTTAAACCCAAACAAACATTTCTAAAATGAGCAAGACACTCAAACATAAATACATTTCTCAACTAAGGCGGTCACATTTTCAAAACTAACACACCTGTCACCATCTTGAATCATTTATGTTAACATGTTAAGATTCATTTTAAACCCAAATAAACATACATATACATAAATAACAACACACTCAAATATAGGCACATTTCTTAACTAAGGTACAACACTAACACATATGTCATCATGTTTACTCATTTATGTTACCATGTTAGGATTCGTTTTAAATCCTAATAAACATTTATATAATGAGCAACATACTTAAACATAGGTACATTTTTCAGCTAAGTTGGTCACATTTACAACACACACATATGTCACCATGTTTAGTCATTTATGTTAACGTGTTAAGATTAATTTTAAACTCAAACAAACATTATAAATAGCAACACACTCAAACATAGGTACATTTCTCAACAAACGTGGTCACATTATCAACACTAAGGTGGTTATATTTTTCTCATGGCAAAAATATATTCCAAATTACAGTCATACCGTCTTCCGTGCATATCGGTCTCTTGCTCTTCTTTTTTGAGCCAGAAGCTAATGACGACGTTAAGCGCCACCACAAGACAAGCAAAATGCATTAGTAGTACACCACAAACAAATCTATTATTAACCAACAAAAATTGCTAAGATTTTTTACAAATAAAACTCTGATCTTGAAACTAAGATTGTTTACAATTGAAACAAAAAATTAGTAAAAAATTAATAATTAAACCAATGTGACCATTTTTCACAAACTATGAACTAAGATTATAACTCCAAACCTCTCTGATTTGGATAAAATTCTCATTTATTTTTACTAACAACAGTAGATCTACACATCAAAACACAAAAGATTCAAACTTTTTTTTAACATAAATTAAACGAAAACCTAATAAAATTGTCAACTTTGAGTAAAAAAGGACATAGAGATTTAAACTTTTTGCTTAATTTAAGGGAAAAAAAAAAACACAATAATCAACTTTTTACCTTCGATTGATTTTTTCGCAAGCTTCTTTGGATGTTTTTTTAGCCATTTTATTTTACCAATTGTCTTAATGAAGCTAGGAGATGAAGATTTTGATGGAAATGTTACACCTTATTTGATGAAGATCTTGATGGAGATGAAGATGATATTTCTAGAGAGAGGAATTAATTTGGGTTTTGAAAATTGGATGAGAGAGGAGATGATGGTGATTGCTGAGCAAAAGAGAAAAATAAGACTTTAGTCGTACCTGTATGGGAAAGCTCCCGTCTTTTCTTTTTTCTTTTTTCTTTATTTATTATGCATTATTAAATCAACTTTATACTAATTAATATAAATATGGGTCAACTTTTACCCATATTAACCAATCTGCTATGGAACCGACCCGTCTCTTCCTTGTGACGGAAAGTGCATGTCACAAGAGAGACTAATTACTCGTTCTATGCGTTCCAATATAGAACGTCTGGAACGTCAATTAGGAAACCTGGTCTTAAATTTCCTTTTATTTTTTAATTGATCTTTTGTCCTTATTTAAGACCTAGACCTACTTAGCCCAACCTATACACATAGTCTTATAATAAGTTCAGTTCAGAAAAGTTTAGAACTTACAAGTTAAGTTCGGTTCGGTTCACATTCTATCCACTCCAAAATAACAGAGCATGTCTTGCTTAAGACGGACATTATAAGCTCAAGATAGATCAAATACTATTACATGATGGTAATAATGAAAATTCTACTGCATGTTCTAGGTAACAAGTGGGGGTGATTTGATATGTATTTAACTCGTTTTAAATGAGAATTTGTATTATTTCTGATCTCAAAAAGTGACCGCACCCGACCTGGTTTTTCATGGTCAAAGATTCGTAAATCTTGACATGTGAGTGATGTGACCCAAAAAGACCCCAACTCGGGATGACCCATTATTTTAAGGTTGAAATTCTACCCAATCCGTTTGATACGCTACAAAGATAAATCAACAAATATTATCAAATTATATTTTAATAAATAATACATTGTTATTTTAATATTTAAAATAAAAAATTTTAAAAAATGGAAAATAGTAATTTCTAGGGGAGTAACATGTAAAACTAGATGGGTAAATATGAGTCTTATGACACTTCTTAAGGTTAGAAGTTAGAAAGGATATACGGGGTGAATAATAAGAAAGGACATACTAAAATCTGCACACAACTTTATTGAATCCCGCACATTTTTACGCATGATTTCAAGTCTAATCCTTTTATTTCTCACATCAAATCAAGAGAGACATATCAAAATCCTAAAAAAAAAAAAAAACTCCCAAGTACCCCGATGGACCACCATCCTCCTTATCTTACAAATATTTGCACTCACAAGCCGCCTCACCAACCTGTCGGCGACAGAGAAGGATAAAGGCCGAGAATGACGGAGTAAGGGGAAGGTTGTAAACGATGGAGAAGGCGTTTGGATCGACGATGTTCGTGGGTCAACAACATTCATATGTCAACGTAGGACTAGGGTCGACAACATGAGGAAGGCGGTCGGAGAAAGGGGAAGAGGAGGGGGGACAAGGTTTAGATTGAGTTTCTTTTGATTATTTATTTTTTTCTAAATTTTTTATTAATTTATTTTTATTGTTTTTAAGATAAAAGGGTAAAGGTGAAAAAAAGGCAATATGTGGTAGGATATATAGTAAAATTGTGCGTAGAATTTAGCAATTACGTAACGTAGAAAGTGAAAAGTATGAGTGTAAGGGTGGAGTTTAGTGGTAAAAACATGGGTGAGAATCCCATGGGTCTTAAGTAGGGGTGTTCATCGGTCCATCCTGGACCGGACCGGACCAAACTAGGTGGACCGAAGACCAAAACAAGAAAAAAAATGATGGACTGTGGACCGGACCGTAATTACATTGGTCCGGTCCGGTCTGCACCGCATATATGAGTGGTTGGACCGGACCAGACCAAATTTAATTTTTTTTACGCAAATGTAATGAATAAATAATGACTTACATGATATTATAGTTTTATTATTCTAAAATAGTAGTGAAGATAGTTCGTCTAAATTAAAAATACCAACTAATTAAACAAAATTCACAACTTTTTGTAAAAGTATGTATTTCATATTATAGGTATGTAACGTAAATTGAAAATATGTTCGCTCCGCGGTCCATTCGGTTTGGTCTCGAAGAGGCTTTGTCTTTTAGATTTTGAGTTTGTTGACCTACTAAAAGGGTGGCTTACCTGGTATGCATGGTTAGTAGGCTATTACATATATCCGATGGGTTTACTCACTGCACATCTAAGTTAGCGGTTGCGGCTCCCTTCGTGGCCGAAAAAAAAAGTAGAGGTTTTCTCTTGTATACCCCTGTGTTTTTTCATTTTCCATTTGATACCCCTGCGTTTTTGTAATCCCTCATTTATACCCCTAAACTTGATTAATTACTATCAAATGTGACTTAAGTTGGGTTAGACGTTAAATGGTCCGTCAATTGGCTTATGTGGACAACTTTGTTGGCAAATTTTTTTCCCTCCATTCCTCCTTTTGTTTTCCCTCAGCTTTCCCTTTGATTTTCCCTCAATTTTTCATAAACCTCATCTACATAACATCTTCATCTTCTTCACTTGCTAATGCCCCAAAATTTTTCCCTTAAATTTTCTTCTTCCTCTCTATACTTATGTCGACTTCACCTACCATAATGTGGAAAACCCGCCTAATTGAAGGCCTTAATTTTAAGAATCAAGCTTGCAATCGGTGTGGCAAAAAATGCTATCATTAAGATATCCGGGTCAATTAATAATCCAAAAAAGCCTATTTTAAGGGTTTATATTGCCAAAATTTTGTGATGTGGTTGACTGAAGATCATTTGATGATAACAAAAAGATTGAAGATGACATTTGAAGATGAAGCTGAAGATGCATCATCAAATGGAGATATGATGAAGGATCAACTTCTAGGTTTAAAGGAAGAAATCTTGGGTTTATCAAGAATTATGAAGTTGTATTTCAAGTGTATCTTATATTTGTTTGTTTTCCTTATATTAGCCATTGTTATGAAGTAGTATGAATTCCATAAATTCCCAGAATTTTTCAGAAATTTCAGAATCTATGTATTAACCCTTAAGTATTTGTATGTTTTTCCAAAAATAAACTTGTATGAGTTTCTATGTATTGGCATGCTTTTCCAGAAATTTCAGAATTTGTTTGAACACAATGAACAATTCAAATTGAAACCAACCATCAACACTTGTTTATTACAAAAGAAACCTTAGTGAACCACACTTGGTTTCATTACAAAAAGAGCCTTAATGACATGAACCTAGAACTTGGTTTCATTATAAAAAGAAGCCTTAATGCACCACATTTGGTTTCATTACAAAAGGCAATTATTTAACAGTGTTCAACCACAAACCACATTTAGTTTTGAAGACAAAAAGTGATAGACACTTTCACAGTTTAAGAGTAATTAACAAAAACTGATAAAACTAAACAAATTACACCAACGGTCGCATCAGGGATGAGGTGTATTGTTAACCCATAGGCCTATTTGTATGTCTTAACTGAAAACAACTCACTTATTGTAACACCCCCATTTATATAGGAGCCTATAACAAGACATTACCACATAAATGGAACTGTTACCATCCCGGTTACCCGAGGCAGTGAATAACAAATAAAACTTCCAAGGCATTTTACAC
>JAOWBH010178402.1:0-10186 GCA_028566215.1 Silene coronaria
AAGACAAAAAAAAATGTATTTTGTATCACATATCGTTGGTTTGTAAATTTTGTATAATAGATTTTGGACAACTATGCTTATATCATTTTAAATGGATTAACGAATAACTCGGACAAATATGAACAATACTATCAAAATAACAAACATAAAATAGATAAACCCGTGAATTTCACGGGTCACAAAACTAGTTCAAGTTTATAAGCCAACGTGCAACAACTCTCTATACCTAATTATTTAGATTTATTTTCACGATCAAGAATAAAAACTTATACAAAGACCGACATAATCTAGTCTCCAATAACACTTCATTAGCTAATTAATTTAAAACTATTTAAATTTACCTTTGCATAAAAAAATTTATGTTCTTGGTACATTTTTTTGTTGTTGTTATATACCATTCAGTTTAGTCCGGATTCGAGCCAAGTAGGAACACTATAACGGTAAGCTCTCCTTTATGAGTTGTAACACTGATGCACTCCTAGGACTCCAGCATCTCTAGTTAAGCTAGAAAACACTTTGTCAATTGATCTAAGTGCTCATAGGTATATATATTCTTAATACATACGGAATATTAGTAGAATATTAGTAGTCCTTAACAAGATGTGTGTCGATTTGACGTGATCTTCACCCTTGATCTAGTCTGGGATGACAGATTTTGTGCCCGGTCGGGTTGTCGTTCATGCTGCTCGACGCAAGTGTGCCAAGTACCAGGATGTGTGCACGGTAGACATGTCAAAACTCGACCCGGCCCGAAAACCCGACCCAACCCGGTCGTTTTTCAGGGTCAAGATCCGTTAATTTCGACCCGGCGACTCGTTTGACCCGAACCCAAAATGACCCATTATTTTAGCGTTAAGACCCAACCCTACCTGTAAATCAATAATTTTATTAAAATATTAATATTTATATATTATATTTGAAAAATAGTTAAAAAATTATTATTTTTATTACTTTAAATTACAAATTATTATTCTTGCTATGTGTCACAAATTTGAGTCTGTTATCTGGTCACATATTAGCCGTTTAAATAACTGCGTAGCTCAAGCCTTAGCTCATGCAGTGCCTAGATTAGATAGTAAGGTCGTGTGGACTGATGTGCTACCTCCTACTGTGAATGTTGCGGTTTTGTTCGATTTATTGTTAATGAATTAATGCCCTTTTGGGGTGTTTATAAAAAAAGAAGAAGTCAATTTTATATAATTTTTATAATATTAAGTAATAAAATAATTACTCCCTCCTATTCAGCCTATAGTTCATCTTTCTCTAATATATGTGAGTAGTATTATAATGAAAGGAGAACTATAGGCTGAATAGGAGGAAGTATTAAAAAAAAACTTTATTTTAGTAATTATGTCAATACAATTATTGTAAATATTGAATATGATTAAAATACTAAATTTAAATATTTTTGAAATTTTAAAAAAATATTTTTTTGATTAAAAAAATCGATAAAAAAAAGGCGTTAGAGATAATTTCTTGACCGTATTCTGACCCTAATAATCCGATCTGTGACCCGTATTCTGACCCGACCCGTATCCTGGGGTTTAGATTGATTAATTCTAACAACTAATTGCGATTAAATAAAGGTGAATTCAAATATATTAAAAGAGTATAGGGTTCGGGTTCACTAGCTAGGTCAATTATCCGAGGGTGTGATTTAACTAATTAATTGAACAATTTAGGTTGTTTAAGGTCATATGATCAGTCGAATCAAATATTCCTTTTAGATCTAAACTTAACATGCGGTCGCTATAATTAAGCTAGTCTATTCAATTGTCGCAGCCTATACTAGTCTTAATTCGGTCGGAAATAATTCTAGTTTGCAAGACTAATCAACTAATCTTGGCCAGTAGTTAATCAATCAGATTCAGGACAACAATTGAACAACAACTAAAAGCAGTTTAACAATTAATTCATTAATTAAACCCCATTCTAACAACCTAAATCCTCTTTCACCCTAGATAATAATTAGCTACTCATAAAATAAAGTAAACAAGTACAAATAATAATTGAATTCATAATTAAATTAAAGAGAAGGGAAATAAAACTTAGTCTTGGAATTAAAGAGAAAGCAATAATACGAAGAAATAACTTGGCCGAAGCCGCAACTAATGGTACGTACAAAATTGCAAACTAGAGGTATGTTTTTTAAAGTCTAAAACCTACGTAGAAGATACCTAGTATTCTTTGAGTTTCCACCTTATATATCTACTCTAAACAATTCTCATAAAGGAAACTACTCTAAACAAAGAGCCATGCGACAATAAGGAATCGCCAGTTATAGCTTGTACGTGTGAATCGAATAATTGTTACACTAGTTGGGCTCTGCTCATAAGTAAACCCATAGACCCAATTCACTCCTCTTGATTTATTATTGTATATGGTCTTTGCTCATGAACCAGGTTCATCGTCTGACGTATTTTGGTATTTCCTATCTCAGCTTGCTTCATTTATTGATAATTTTTAGCGTAAAGTACTCCTCCTGAAAATAATTACACAAACTCGTAGTAAACAGTAAAGGAGACAAATATAATGCAAAACTTACTAAGAATACCGAAATTAATACAAAATTACGAGGAATAGATAGAAAAAATATAGGTAAATTATGCACTCGAGCGTCAGTTCAACAGCTTTGTCCATGTAGTTTGCCATCTCCAAGTTTCTATAATAGAACGAACGTAAGCACATAGCCTACGACCAACAAACAGTAAAAATAACCTGTCATGCAAACACTCGGTCGAGTGCAGGAGTTCACTCGGCCGAGTTGGTGTCACTCAGTCGAGTACCATAACGTACTCGGTCCGAGCAACCGAGTCCAGAATACTCAAAAATTTTACCAAACTAACTACTCGGTCGAGCCCAAAACATGCTCGGCCGAGCCCGTCTCACTCGGTCAAGTATAACTTATACTCGACCGAGTACCCCAATGTCAGAATGCTCCAAAAATTAACAAAAATAGTCACTCGGTCAACTCACTATCCACTTGGCCGAGTTCACTCTACTCGGTCGAGTATATCATCTACTCGGCCGATTAAGGTGACTACAGAATGTTACAAAAACTACTTAAGGCAAACACTTGGTCGAGTACTATGGGCACCCAGTCGAGTGAACATCACTCGGCCGAGTCACATGCGCCACTCGGTCGAGTCAGGCAACATACACTCCGGATTCTCCATATCACATAACCAAGTAACCAATTTAGTTAAGCATCAAGGCAATATGTATTCAAACATCTCCATCACCATTCCATACTTCACAACCATACCAAAACATACCATCATGTGATTCATGTAATGTGCAACATATAACAAGTGCATCACATCGTACCCGTCTATCCTACCTAAGTGACCAGCTAGGAATTGGAAGGGCAATAATGCGATCTTGGGATGTCTTCTAGATCTTTGCTGTAGTTTCTAGTAATTCCTACCCGGGTTCATTTTATTTGACACTCGTACGTTCATTGGGTTCATTGGTTTTAGGTTCCAAAATCGTCGCTTTGATACTACTTTGTAACACCCCGCCTACTAAGAACCTTCGGTAAGACCTTCCCTAGCAAGTGGAGTGCCACAGTTTCGGTTGCCCGAGTTAGTACATATCAAATAAACAATAAAAGAACATCTTAAATATATAAAAGTTTAGTCGATTACAACTGAAATAATCCAAATACCAAAATGACTGATAAATAACAAAATGTCTATCGACTCAGCGGAAGCTAATAGTAAAGGCTCGTGATCATCTCCGATGCACCCCATGCTAGCTCAATCGTAATCACCTGCCAATAACTTCTCACCATTCGTCAACACCGAATGGATCACAGTGAGAACACAACGATCAAGCGTCAGTACTAAATACAACAACATGATGCCATCAATGTAAAATGCAACCAAACCACATCATCATCCACCAACTCTACAACCTCCCTTCAATTGGATTACCTATCGCAAAGGGTAATCCCGCCGCCAGTGAGGGACCGCAGCCTATCCTACCTAATCCCCGCTCGATGCACGAGCGAACCCGGAATCATTAATGTGCACATCCCCCCTCCGTGATGGGAGTCACGAGGGGCGAAACTCGGGGGTGAGACCGTCTCCCTCACAAATCAGTACCACAGTAACACAACTCCACCACCAATTCTCCATCACAACACAGTAGTAACATCAACAATATTAATGCAATCACCATAACAACAATCACAATAGGCATTATAGACTTAGTAGGGAAACCCTACCTCAAACAACCGCAGCAATAATCACGAAGCAACTAGAATTGTTCCTCTACGAAATCGGTACCTAATAAATCATACAATTACATACAATTAATATTACTCCCCCAAATCCTCAAACTGCTTAGGGTTTAAATCGAAACAACAATAATCAATAAGACTTACCAAGCAAGGGCAAAACGCGACGGGGGAATCCATAAATCGACAAGGAGGAGCAATTACAGGTTAATTAGGGTGATTAAGGGAGATTAGAGTTTTGAAATGAAAGAACTGAGTAAAGTGGCGGAAGTTAAATATATATACATCTCCCCAAATGATCCTAATCAAAACCGTCTGATTTCTGGATTTTAACCCGCACTCGGCCGAGTCCTGAGACCACTCGGCCGAGTAGGCCCAGCCCGGCCGGGTGCCAAGAAACTCGTCCTAGTTGCTCGACTCCAGAATGTAAACCAATTCCATACAAAAAAAATACTTGGCCGAGTTAGGCTAACTCGACCGAGTGCCCCTCTACTCGGCCGAGTTCGCCCAACTCGGCCGAGTCCCAGACTACAGAATACGCAGTATTACAGGCACATCATGTGGTGCATCCATTCTAGAGGTGGATTCTTACTGTTAAAGTCAGATTCACAAACCGCTAATGTTCGTTGGTGATTTTAATCGATTATTACACTATTACGACTCAAAGTAAGTGATTTAATCATGTTTTATTACACGAGCGTTACTACAAACTCTTTAAAGACGTATTTGGGACAACTAAAATCGTTCTTAAAAGAATAAAAATCATTTACAATTTCGAATTAAGCAAATTACAAATTAAAATTGATGAATAAGGTTGAATTAGATACTAAAACACAAATTAAAGAACAAAAACAAAGGTATAAACATGTACAATAATCGAATTTGAGAGACTCAATATCGAAAATCGAAGCTCATAAACCCAGAATTGAATTTATTGACAAAAACCGATTAATATGGATTATTAACGGTTTAAGTCAAAAAGAATTTGATAAAAATAATTTAGGAACACCAATTTGAAAGAAATAAGCGAAATAAAGGAAGAAGTTGGAAGGAAGAAAAGTAAAATGAAGAAAGAAGAAACCCGAGGAAGAAGAACGAGAGTAGAGGCCTATGGCAGTCTCTAGAAGAGGCGCTGTAGATGCTGCGACTATTGCAGAAGGCGCATCAGTCTGTGCGTTCCTTCCCCATGTTGTTTCTCTGCTGACTTCGTAAAAAGGTTTTAAGAAGATAGTTTTAATGAAACAAAAGCAACTTTTATGCATCCTTATGATATAAACTCGAACAATACAACATAATTACAATAATACAAGATTCAAAATGAGATATACACCCTCAGAATTACATATTAGCGAAGCGAGATTTAACTAAAATGTCTTTTTAGTGGTAACTCTACTCGAATTAATGCGTATGAAAGATGCCCTTGTAAACAAAGAAGAAAACAAGTTTGATTAAGTTGATTAGTGTTGGTGGGTCGGTCATGCAAATGGGACAGGTACCCAAAAGGATTTGGGCTAACGTGGTTGAATAAATTAAGCACGTAATTGTCGGTAGTAATAGCACGTGGTCTTTGAATGCAAAGTGAGAAGAGAAGGGCGGACACTCACATGAAGAATATGAGGGATGAAGGCCTCTATTTATACTAAATAGGAAAGAGGAAGATATACAACTTCCTTATTCCACAAGGCAGATATTGGTCGAAAAGAAAAGAAAATAATAATATTTGTGATGAATTTCCTGAATATTCCGACTCGGCTTGAAACGGTTTTTAGAAAATGAATTTGGTTTTTAACCCGGACACCAAATGAACTCTAATTACTGTCAAAACTACCGTACCGACACGTAGCTGACAACTAAGGGGTTGACACGTGTGTTTAAGCTACCACTTGACGACAGTCTCATTGAATGTTATAAAATCGCTATTTATGCTAAACATACGGCCCAATCATCACTGGATGTTTGGCGATGTGCATAAATGAGGTATCTACAGAGCCCTCACTTTGACTGGGGATTGGACAAGGTGAAAGTCAAAGTATAACCCCCAGGTTAATCGAAGATTACAACCTGAGCTGCGGCGTAAGGAAGCTAGCCAACCATAAGTAGAAATAGACCTGAAACCTCTTAAAGGCTAACGCTTGTATGGAGAAACATTACTGCTGCAACTCCGGGGGGAAACTTTGAGATAAAAGATTGTTTGTATTAATTGGTAGGACACCTGGGAACTGCTCGAGGAAGAATCGGTTTGCGTCAGTATCAAGAAAACTCTCAATCACTTGGGGTGTTACAGGGGAAATAATCGGTAGGCAAAGTTGACTTAGTCTAACTCTTGAAAATTTGGTGAATCGCAAGAGGCAACAGACTCCTGCTAGGGAAAAGATATGAGGCTGTTGACAAGAGCTTTCTCGACTCGAGAAATATTCGCCGGGGAGAAAAAATAACTTGGCAAAACCATATCGGAAGACCGGTCTGCGTACTTGACTGATGCTAGGGAGAAAAATAATCCTTGGAAACGATTCCTTGAAACGCGAAATATCCGAATTTAAATAATAATAATAATAATAATAATAATAATAATAATAATAATAATAATAATAATAATAATAATAATAATCATAATCATAATAAAAATGATATCATTAATCCAAATGACCCGGTAATAACAATTATGCCGTGCTAATATTATTATTATAATCAAATCCCGACTCAAACCCGACTCCGCACTTAATAAACTAAGATTAATAAAACACGACCCAACTCACCAACCAACCCCACGACACAATTCAACCCGTTTTCCAAACACCCAAAACCGAGCCTCCTTTACGCGCTTCCTCCAACACCACCACGCGACCATCACACCACCTTCAAACACCTCACTCCAGCCTTACCACCACTACAGACCAGCACCGTGGTCGACCCCAACCGCCGAGTCAAACCAGGACACGACACACCCTCCTGAACTCCCCCTGAACCCGCGACAAAAGCAAAACCCCACTGTTGTTGTGTACAAAACTCACGGTAACCAGAACAGTGACACCAACGACCGCTAAAACCACCCTTAAGACCACCCTCTGACTCGACCCATACCCAAAACAACCCCAATGCGACGGTCCATCGACGGCATAACCCGTCGATCAGAATACCAGACCCAGTTCTGCATATTACGACGATAAACACCCTTACTCCACCGTGAACAGTGACTACGACCACCCTAACCACCGCCATTAGCCCCCTACGTGACCCTAACCTAGCATGACAGTCTGAACCTATCGACACAACCCATAATTAAACAATATACCAAAACAGAAATGGAGAAAAAGAAAGCAAAACCGCGACGGAATTACCTCGACTCTGCCTGAAACAACCCCTTGAACCACTACTGAAACACCCCGTCACTACTGCCGTCGACCCCTGGTTCCACTGCCGTCATCACCTTCTCGAAATGTGTGATAGTGTTTAGGGTTTTTGTGTATGTTAGGGTTAGTGTGAGTTTAGGGCTGGGAAATGGACGGTTAGACAAATAGAAATGGTTTAGAGTTGAACGTGTAGTGTAGGGAAATGGGTCGGGCTTATCTCGACCCAAAAGCTAACTCGTAAAATAATCCGACAACTATTATTCACAACCGGAAACCGTCTCGTGAAATAATCTACTTAATATAATATGATTATCGACTCACATAATATAACCCGATCTTAATGAAATAATATAGATACTCTAATTACGATACCTTAACAATATAATTACGGTACCCGTCATCGACTGCACGATAATAATTAACATAAATTGGCGTTAATACGATAATCACATACTCGTCGGGTCAACCATCGGGTCAAATAATATAATATCGAGGCACAATAATACGAGGTATTACAGATTGTACTAGCATTAGGGGAAGGACCAACAAACGATTCAATCAAGGAGGGTCCTACCAAACACTGACCCAAAGCTCCACCACCTCCCGCAACACCGGGACCTGGAATCAAATAAATTCGAACCAAGGAGGAAATAGTCGTGGGAGCTTTGTGAGGGAACCTCCTCTTAAAAGGACGATCCTTAGTGGGCAAGCTTCAGAGGCTACACCGACTACCTTGGCAAGTACGATGCAAGGGGCACTGAGGGCTAGTGGCAAACTCTTTGCCTTGGGGAAGCAAGCAGCCGAAGAGGAGCCTCACGTAGTCTTGAGTACATTTCTCATTAATTACGTACCTTCTTTCGTAGTATTTTATTTGGGGACGGCCCATTCTTTTGTGTCTAAAGGACACTTGTTAACTCAAGGATTGGGGGAAGGGGAAATGACAAACGATGATGTAGTACTACCTTCGGAAGAGTCGGTAATATGTTCCAAAATATTTAGGGAAGTACTGGTTATAATAGAGGGGGGGACCAACTTTCCGGTAGACCTTTTCGAGTTCCCACTAGAGGGTTTTGAGGTTATATTGGGAATAGATTGGCTAGGTTGAACAAGGCCCATATTGATTATTACCAAAGAAAACTGACACTAAGAGGACCAAAAGGTGTTAGAGGATCCTAAATAGGCTTTATGAACCAACTCCAAGTAAAACTAATATCCGTAATGACCTTAAAATCACACTTGAGGAAGAGATGCCCCGTGTTATTATGCCATGTAAAAGACATTAGTATAGAGGAACCCAAAGCCCATGACATACCGGTGGCGAGGAGAATTTATAGACGTGTTTTCGGAGGAGTTGCCCGGTTTACCCCCACAACGAGAAATAGAGTTTAGTGTGGCCTTGAAACCGGGAGCGGGACTAATATCTAAGGCCCCGTACTGGATGGGTCCAAAGGAATTGGAGGAGCTAAAGAAGCAATTGAGCGAGCTCTTGGATAAGGGATATGTAAGACCTAGTGTATCTCCTTGGGGTGCACCGGTTTTATTTGTGAAGAAGAAGGATGGGAGTATGAGGTTGTGCAATGATTACCGGGAATTGAACAACGTGACGATTAACAATAGATACCCTCTACCAAGAGCCGATAATTTATTTGACCAAATTATTGGGGAGGGAGTGTTTTCTAAGATTGACTTGAGGTCGGGATACTGTTAATTGAGTATTAAAGACGTAGACATTCCCAAAACCGCTTTCCGATCTAGATATAGACACTACGAGTTTTTAGTAACGCCATTCAAGGTGACGAATGCACCGGCCGTCTTCATGGACTTGATGAATTGGGTATTTAGTCCATACTTGGACAAATTCGTGGTAGTCTTCATCGTCGACATCCTTGTGTATTCAAAAACTAAGGAAGAGCATTAGGAGCATCAAAGAATCGTGTTGCAAACCTTGAGGGACAACTAATTAGATGCTAAGATATCCAAGTGCGAGTATTGGTTGGAAAAGGTGGCTTTTCTAGGCCACGTGGTGTCTAAGGAGGGGGTGTTGGTTGACCCTAGTAAAATTGAGGCCGTGTCCAAGTGGGAGGCACCAAAGAATGTGGCCGAAATAAGAAGTTTCTTGGGGTTAAACAATTACTACCGGAGATTCGTGAAAGATTTTTCCAAGATAGCTAGGCCTTTGACATCGTTAATGAGGAAGGAGAACTGCTTCAAGTGGGATGGGAGTTGTGAGATGGAGTTCCAAACTCTTAAGAAGCATTTGACCACGGCTCCGATGTTGACCTTGCCGGAGGGGAGTTAAAATTTTGAGGTGTTTACCGATGCATCCAAGAACAGACTTGGGTGTGTGTTAATGAAAAACGGGAAGGTGATCGCCTATGTCTCGCATCAATTGAAGCATTATGAGGAGAATTTGTAATACTGCGTATTCTGTAGGCCGGAAACTCGGCCGAGTGGAATGGTAGCTCGGTCGAGTTGGCTTGACTCGACCGAGTAGTGTGATTTGGTTTTTGGTAATTGAAATTCTGGAGTCGAGCAACTCGGACGAGTGTTGTGGCACTCGGCCGAGCAAGGCTCACTCGGCCGAGTGGTTTTGTGA
>JAOWBH010178413.1:0-10186 GCA_028566215.1 Silene coronaria
GTCCGAGTTGCTCGACTCCAGAATGTAAATTACAAAATCCAACTCCCATTACTCGGTCGAGTCAAGCCAACTCGACCAAGCCAACAATCCACTCGTCCGAGTTAGCCCTACTCGGCCGAGTCACAGGCTAAAGTAATACGCAGTATTACAGCTATACCCGAATATGATGTTCATCAATTGAAATCGCCAGGAAACGTAGTTCAGTGGCGTCAATTTTACACAGTGACTGAGATTGATTGAAATCAGAGGTTTGGTGATGTCGTTGGGGTTTGGGACGGTGCTGTCAGGGTTGGTCATGGTGGTGGTGGTGCTGAAAAAATCAGGCGAAACAGAGGAGCGTTTGAAGGTGGTGGTTGCTCGAGTTGAGAGAAGTTTGTGGTTGGATCATTTTTGAGCTCTTGATACCATATAAACTTTGTGTATTATTAGTGTGAAACTTGATGAATATACAAGGTGATGCTCTAGGTATTTATACAGAATGAATGCTAAGCCTATAGGTATATATTTACTATAATTACATTATATGGAGAATCATAAGATGATTGATATTGTTTGATTTGATAGTCTTGCTAATTATGTTGATTTAATAATCTTTGCCTTATTTGAGAGGATTGTAGGATCATGGCTAATAATTATCACTTTGTCCGCGGAAATATTTATGCAGGATACATAATGTTACTTATTTAGCACTTTGTCCTGTCAATTATTCTCTTGTACTCTGTATTAATGTGAGATGGTAGAGGATAGCAAATGTACTGTAAATTTAAGATTGATGCGTAATACAGGTAATACAGTAGCTTCATGTATTTCAGGAGATCATTGTGTTATTGTTTTCGAGTTGACGAGAGTTGTTATGAGTTACCAAGAGTTTTAACAGTTATAACGAGTCAATCTCTTTCCCTGTAAAATTGGACTGTCACTCATATTCAATTGCCAATATAACCAGTCAGTTACAAACAGTACTGCAGCAGTCATGGAACATGATAAAGCATAACCTGAGGTTAGATAACCAGACACTAAGATTTCCTACAGCAAGGAACTTTAACGTCCGTTTTGACGTAAAGCTGATGGATTGACTGAGAAAGAGCAGTCGGGAAATGCTCATTTGTAACAGCAATAGACTTGAGAATATCAACATCTTTAGTCTCATCATCCAAATCGATCACCCCATCTTCGAACATCTTCAGTACACAACCATTTGTTGGAACAGTTTCAGAATTCTTCATTGTTCTCCTTGTGAATTTCGGCACCAACAGCTTCAGTACATTCCGATGCACGTCCATAGCAGCCCACAACTCACCTCCTTTGGTCCTACATTAACAAGGCCAAAACAGCAAAACTCCTTATTTGATCTCACCTTTAGCACGATTTCCCAAGCCAAAGGTCCTCCCTCATGGCTGCTGCCTTGCACCCCACACGAGCAGCATTACAACTCGAGAGACTAAGATTAAATCTTACTTTCCTGCATTTCAGAACTTGAACGACCGTTTCACATAACACTGATGGATTGGACTGAGTAAAAGCAGTCAGGAAATGCTCATTTTTAACAGCAATAGACTTGAGAATTTCGGCATCTTTAGTGTCATCCTCCAAATCAATCTTCAAACAGCTTCAGTACATAAAGAAACCAAGTCGGCACCAACATAACCATGTGAATGCAAAGAACTTCAAGACGACCAACTTAATCAGGAACACAAATAGACCAAACCTTTGGTGTGAATCCACCAAAGCTCCCTGCCGAAGGTTTCAGCAATGTCTTGTCAAGGAGGATCGAAAAGTGGCAACAAACCTATGAACTTCCATGGTCCACCAAGAGACGCGACTCTTTGGTCTTTTCTGGCACTCCCTGTCTAGCGACAGTAGCCAACGATCGAAGACCACGTTTCCACATAATTATCAAGAGTGAAGCTTGTCCCTCAAACCTTCCTTGCAGTTGCAAAGGTCAAGGATCTAATGTTCGGAAACAGTATATCCATAGTAGCCCACAACTCGCCTCTCAAACCCTTCCTTTGCTCCTACATCAACAAGGCCAAAACTCCTCATTCGATTTCCCAAACCCAAGCTCCTCCCTCATAGCTGCTGCCTTGCGCCCCCAGACCGAGGCCACCCTAGCTGCTACGACAGGCCCACACAAGCAGCATTACAACTCCTTCACCTCTATATTTACTCCCTTAATCTATCCTTATTCACACATAAACACCTCTTAAAAACTCTCCTCGTTCACCCCTCACTATCTCGGGTTAATAACCCCCACAACAACAACCTCATCAATCAATAGAGAGTATACAAAGAAGAAAGTTCCAGTTTCAAGTCGACCAACTTCATCAAGAACACCAATATCATTTTACCTGTCAAGTTGACCAAACCTTCTCAAAACAGGATCAAGGCTTCTCAAATCGATCATTTTTGCTTCTCGCCCTTAGCTTGTTTCTTGCATTGTTTTGCTTGAAATCATTTACGACTCATTTTTCTCTACCTCGAGCCATCACCTCAACTTGTATCGTCTCACATTGCCCCTCACACATCCTTCTGAACGTCCATAGCAGCTCACAACTCGCCTCTCAAACCCTTCCTTTGCTCTTACATCAGCAAGGCCAAACCTCATCCATCTCACCTTTGACACGATTTCCCAAGCCCAAGCTCCTTCCTCATAACTGTTTCCTTGTGGCCTGTGACAAGGCCCAATCCGAGGCCACCCTAGCTGCTACAGCAGGCTCACACCAATTAGTTTAACCAACTCTCTGATTTACGACTTTCGCACCATTTGCTTATGAACTCCCCCAACTCACTGTCAAACTGCACAGATGTATTATCTTGCTACCCGACCTCGACCTCGACCTTGATCTCGTCCCCGTCCCCGTCCCCGTCCATGTCCTGTCTGGTTGGTTTCCGGGATGGCTACTTGATTCATTTCCTGTCTACGCTTGAGAAGTCCAACGATTTCTCGGACTCTTTGGATTGTTAAATCTTCCAACCCAGGTTTTTCGACCCGAAAATCCTTTTTTAAAACCAGGTGCTTGTATACCGCATATGCTATTACACTCCAATTTTTTATATACAACATTATATCCCTAGTAACCGCAATTTCGACATACATGTTAAACCGAATAGACATTCTTAGAAGATTATATATATAGAGATAACGCACGGGTTCTGCTATGTGGACGCATAGGGCATGAAAACTCTCTTCCTCATGTTGACCAAGATATAGATTGATAACTGCATTTCTTAAAACTTGAACCCCTAAATTTGGTATGGCTGCATTATCACCATGGCTAGTATATCTTGCATTAAACCCGGTGTATAAGGTCACTTCCGGCATAACATCAGTCATATCCTTGCATTTTCGCCAAGGTGACTTGTTTTTATCGTCATTGGGATCAGGTTCATCCCTACCAGTTCTGACAGCAATGAAATAGACAGTTTCTCTTTGACATTTAACCGTTATTCCAATTAAACTACCTTCGAATGTAACTACAAAAATGATGTTAAAGAGGGGTGGCAGGGGTTGTTGTATCGTAATAGGAAAGTCAAAGTAGGGTACAGGATCTGTACATCTATTACGTATGGAAACAATACAGTTATCGTATCTATCCCAAAAAAGTCCCGATATCACCTCAAGATCATGTTCCTCACCAACATTAAGTTCCGGATCATTTAGGTTAAACAATACCGGAGCATTATCCGACATTCGTCTCTGTTCACAAATCAGAAAAAGAAAAACAAATCTCAACATTTTTAACTACTTTAACCAACAAATTATAAACTATAATCAGTAACTAATAACAAGTAAAGAGAGTTGAATGACATTAATTAATTAATTATTAAAAAAGAAACTAAAACCCATAAACGAAACTGGAATGAATGAATGAATGAAAGGTAAATCATAAAAAAGTTATATTACACTCCCTAGTCCACAAGTCAAGTAAATTAAATATTAAATACTCGTTTAACAACAATCCCTTATATTATTATAAACTAGGGTCGGTTAACACAAAAAAGATTGTACCTTTACAAGTTTAACAATAAAAATGATAGATTTAGATGAAAGTTTGTAACTTTTCCAAGTATCAAAGTTTATGAATCACTAGTTTTATTCCCGTGCAACAATGCACTGGTTTACATATTCATACAATGTAAACAAAGTTTAAGTAAAATGGTAGACTTTTTTTTATTAATTCGACAATCTCGTAAGTAGAGGTTGATCTGACACAAATAACCCGACCAACACTCAAATTAAAGAATTAAGTAAAGACTTAAACACAACCGGTGCTGGAATTGAACAAAATTATCAGCATGACCCAATTTGAGTGTGTTATTATTTTAAGCCGACCATTATCACTAAAAACTTGATGAACAATAGACAAAAAATGTTCCGAACTCGAAATAACCTGACCCAATTCAGTTTGGCAGGATTTCTTGGAAACCCAAAAATACATACTCGACTGAAAAATGAACCGCTTAACCATTGCTCACAATTTTTTCTGCTTTTATAAAAAGGCAATATTTTTTTGATTTAAAAAAAAAACTCTTATTAATTTATTTTTTTCGAAAATTTTCAAATCTACCTCTACTATATGGTTATATTTACGAAAATTTAAAAAGTGTCACATTAGTGTATTTTTTCTAGTTAAGATGTTTAGATCAATAATATGCATTGTTCACATTTTATTTGAGGAGAAGGGTTATTTGAAGATTTTTAATTTGAATTTGAATTTTATCCATTTTTTTTGTAATGGTAATTTATTAACGTGTAATTATATAAGGTATGGTTTTGACACTTTGTGTAAATGATTCATCTTTATTAAATAAGAGTAAGAGATAAAAGAGTAATAATTAATTATGATGAGATTATGTGGGGGCCCACATCAAAAAAGAAAAAAGAAAAATAGAAAATCATCAACCAATAAAAATTCTTTAATTGTTTTAGCTTTTATAGAAAGAAGATTTCCTTAACTATATTGAACAGTACTCGTATTACAAATTAAGTTATTTTAATAATTATTTTATAATTAATGGTTAAAAATTAAATTGAATTTTTTAATTGTGTTTATAATTTAAAGTATTAAAGCTATTTTTTTAATTATTATGTTAAACATATGTATAAACATTAATATTTAATAAATCTTTTGATTTATCTTTGAATCAACGGGACGTCCTGTTCGAGTCGAATTTTGACCTCAATTAATGGGTCATTTAGGGTCTAGGTTGAGATGTTTACGTCTTGATCGTGGAAAAAGTGGGTCGGTCGGGTGAGATTTTGATAGGTCCAGTTCACATAAATGCATGCAAATCCCAACTGTCGGTAAATGATATACCTTGTCAACAAGGGGAAAAAATAGATGCAAGAAAAAAAAATACAGACAATAAATTACGAATATATTATAATATGTGTAATTTCGAGAAAAATTCTTTATTCGATTGGGATAAATTGTAAAATTGGGTAAATACAAGTGAAATATTTTGAATTAATACATACATTTTTCTTTTTAAACACCACCTTTATTAATTTAATATAGAGGCATGTTTATTTGACTAACTCATTTACTAATGTGCGTTTAATAAATTGCATATTTAAGCCGTAAATTTAACTTGATATACAGTTGTAATGTTGTATAATATGCTGATACAACACTACACTTAAAAAGAAAACAATTAATCAATTACAAACAATTAGAATAATCTATCAAACATGTTCAACAAATTTGCCATTTTTTAATCTAGTTGATCAATTTACTTTTTCAATTTCAATAATAATATAATATCTTATTGACTCTTAAACAAGGCATTTATATGAAATGTAGGATATACTAATTTCATATATATTTGTTGTTATTAAATATTACCGTCGCAAGCAAAACAGATTGTTCTTCTAGAAATGACATGCCAAAATTGAAAGGGGCCAGTAGCAAAGTGAATGAGGAAGACGGGTGTGATTGATTGGAATTATCATTACATTACATCTAAGATAAGACGAGATAGGCATAGGCTTAAAAGGGGACAACCATGAAAAAATGGTGCAATCCGTATGTATTATGTGCAATCGTATGTATATGTGGAGTTGTAGACATACACTCTGATATTTTAAACAAGTCAGTAGGGGTCCGATCCAATTTGTTATTTTACGAATGGTAAAATCAAACTTTGAACGAATCTATTTATTAAGCTATTGATGGGACTGCCGCCTCCACCACACTCTTAGCAGACTGATTACTGTAACTATACAAGGGTACAAACTTATAACACTAAAATCCGAATTTATATTTCAAATTAATTCGTTCATCTGATTTACCCGGTCACCGTATATACCTATAAATATGAATCAATATATGAAAGATTGTGACATTTTGGACGATTACTCTTAAAATTTAGCACATGGGATCTATCAAGAAGTGGGTCTAAAAAATTTTCATGCCATCCTTTCACGTTTTTAATTTTTCAAAAGAATTAAAATTTTGGGAGCAAGAGTGACTTATGAGAAGATGTGTGTTGGGAGCCCCCAAGCATAAAATTGTCCCAAACAAGGGCACCGCCCCCAAATGCATGTCTTAATATTACCAAGACATGTAGG
Source organism: Silene coronaria (assembly GCA_028566215.1). Taxonomy (NCBI): domain Eukaryota; kingdom Viridiplantae; phylum Streptophyta; class Magnoliopsida; order Caryophyllales; family Caryophyllaceae; genus Silene; species Silene coronaria. The sequence continues at coordinate 6,572 of JAOWBH010178413.1, forward strand.
GGTCCTTGTATAAGTGGAGGGTCCATTTTTGAGCCATCGCATCAAATATACGCGGTCTCTTTTAAGACGGGTATATTCGTTTTTGGATTAAAACTGATCAAGTAGCACTTCACTTGCATTGCAATAGAATGATACAAGTAGTTTCTTTGCAAATCTCAATGCATTCTACTTTTATCTTATTTATGTTATTCGACTCGTTTTAATTTTAAGACGGTTATCTCTGCCAGAAACAAAAAAGGGTCCAAATTTAATACTGATATCCCCCAACTCCTGGATTGTGGTTGCCGTCTCTTTTCTTTTGATGTGGTGCTTTCGGATTTTTGGGGAGTTTTCACATGCCATTTACATACATGTCCATTTTGTATATAATGCCAATAAATCACATCTTGTTTTTATGTGATTTGCTTATTCAGTTGCCTTTTTCCATCATTTCTTTGATAGATTTGATCACATCTTTAACTTTGTCAACATATCTTCAACTTGTTCTTACATGCATGACACCCTAAACAATGCCTACATATCTACAATGTTATATTATTTGTAGTTTAAGCAAGATGCTAATATATAGGTGAATAGCTTTGTAAACTATGCCTACAAATCTACATTGTTGGACTATTATTTGTAATTTAAGTAAGAAGCTAAGTGATAAGCTTTGAGAGTAGAATTACTATGTAGGTCTCTATAAAGGTGACTAGAGAGGCGGGTCAGTTGGGGTTCGCCCCGGCCCGCTTATGTACCAAAAAAAGAAAGACGAATCAGTCTAGCGTGGTTTCACTTGACCTGGTTTTCTACCCCTCAACCCATCTTCCTTAAAAGTTTAATATAGCCTGACTTGCTTGGTCCGACTCAAACCCGAACAAAACCTTTCAACAAATGATCTAGCAGATGGCTTGACCCGTCCATCTAAATTAAGGTCAGGCCGAAGCCAATTCTGTAATACTCCATTGAACCGAATACGATATTCGGGTGGGGTGCCCCTAGAAGTGGTCCATTGATTGACTTAAAATCTGACTAGTGCTTAAAGGGATTGAAAGTACTACTCATATCAACGAAGTGCACTTTCTTTTCTGGTCATCCATGCAAAAAAACTCCACAATTAAGCGTGCTTGACTGAAGCGTGCTTGACTGAGAGTAGTCTTAGAATGGGTGACCTCCTGGGAAGGCTCCTAAGATGTACATGAATGAGGACAAAATGCGCTGGAAAGGACTCGTGTTGATCTGTGGGTCATGTACACAGCCTGACGAGCTACCGTGAGTGACCGCTCCCGGCCCTAAATTTGGGCCGGGATGTTACAAACTCGGTCTACCTCTTTATCAAGAGAGGCTACGAGCCAGGTCAGGGTTGGTCTAGCCACCCCTACCCAGGTCACTAGGTCAGTGCCACACCCATCTCTAGTATGTAGTAGCAAAGCCAATTTTACCGCAAATTGTACAATAACCATTGATATAAAATCTAATTAACGGCATATTATATGACATAAATCTAACTCAACATATTGTACTATGAAAATGATCACTAGCTAAGATGGTTGTTATTTACATAAAAAAAAGTCACTAAATATGTACTCCTAAATAATATGAATAATCTAACTTATTTCCAATTAGACTTTTTTTGGCAAAAAAAATACGTACATTACATAAAGACAACGTTCCAGTTCACCGGTACAATTTAGGGGGAGGGTCGGGGTTCTGTTGGCATCACTTTTGCAGGATTCAACAGATACCGGATAGTTACATGTTTGAGTTGGTAAATGTGTGCCAGATGATGCATAAAAGAGTTGATTGTAAAGTTGAGAATATATCAGTGTGAGTAATTTTATTTAGAACCATTTATATATGATTTATTTAACTCACAAATACTTAAAACTCTACTTGCCTAAATAATGCAAAATTGTATTTAGTACATGTAATTATTCACAATTTAGGCCAAGAATTAAGGTGATTGGGCTAGAAATATATCGAAATTAAGGACAACGGACCACCACATGTCCACACTCCACACCTTTGTACAAACTTAATTAATTTCTTACAATATATATTCTATTTTTTTTGTAATTTTTACTATTTTTTTCCAATGTTCCTCGAGTTTTCCTATGGGATACGTATCTCTTTCGAAGATCGATAACATGAGATCTTCAACCTTTGAGTAAATGTTTGGTTAAAATCATCACATCATTTGTGTTACGTTTTAATTATGTATTTTAATTTTATGTTAATTAATGTTAAATAGAGTAATACATGTCAGTCTGTCATCTTAGCTTGGAGAGAAGTTTTAAGGTATATTAAGGTCACCTAGTCATTATACTCTGTCATTAATTAACTATTCTAATCCTCTAATTATATTATTTCCCACTAAACTAAAAAGAGTACAATTAAGTTTGACAATTTATTATAAATAACACAGTTAGTTTTTCTTAAGACAATTTCAATTTAAAACGCGATAACAATTTTACCATTTTACAAAAAAAAAAATGATAAAAGGTATAACTAACTAGGATGTTGCCCGTGCATTGCACGGATTCTAAAATAATTGACTAAATTGTATAATGTATTCGTATGTTTTAGCCTTTAATGTGTAAAGTGGATGGTAGGACGACTTTAATTCTAACATAATTTGATTAACGGTCATTATTGCTTCAACATGTGATTTTATTAGCTAAAGTAATTGATACTTGGATGTTACATTTTTTTTCCCTTTAAGTAGTCATAGTTTTGAGAGGTGTAATTGTTAAAATAAAATAAAAATTACAATTCATTCGTATTTCAATATACTTAACATTTCACGCGTTTTATACAATATGTACACAATACACGCTATCTCTCTTTTTATGTTTGTATGGGAAGTATGATAAATGACTAATATGTATGCATTTGATATGATACTCCAAGGCCCTATTCTTTTGGACTAAATGAGATCTGAACTTAACTGAACTTATAGGATCTGAACTGAACTTATAGGATTTGAACTGAACTTAACTTATAGGATCTGAACTTTTCTGAACTAAATTTATAAGATCTGAACTTAAATTATAGTATCTGAACCTAACTTATAAGATATGAACTTAACTTATACGATCTGAACATAACTGAACTTATAGGATTTGAAGTGAACTTATATGATCTGAACTTTTCTGAACTGAACTTATAGGATCTAAACTTAACTTATAGGATATGAACTTATATGATCTGAAGTGAACTTAAATTAAGTAATTTTAGTCCAAAAGAATATGGCCTAAATGTTCTTACTCTTTGGTTCATGGTACGTGTTTATTTTTCAACTTTATAAAGTATTATTCCTTCTCATTCAATGAGTTCTTGACATTCAATAGATGTTTTTAACTTTTTTGGGTAAGTGATAATTTATTAGTAAAATTATTTTCTAATCACCCTACTGAAAGCCACCTTAGTTCGACCTGACTAACCCTTACCACAGAACTAACCACCTAAATAACTAACGAAATCGACCTCATTACTCCTTGAAACAACCACCTACCTCTTCTCCTACCCATGGCTCACATGAAACGCCCCCTCTACCCCTAATACACTACAAAAAAAAGGCGAAAATCTGACGGAAAATACTGACGGATTTTATTTCCGTCAGTAAATATGCAGTAC
>JAOWBH010178424.1:0-10186 GCA_028566215.1 Silene coronaria
CCTTATACGCGACTCATACTACCGTACTACCCTTGTACTACCTATCGAGTTCCATGATATCAACGCTACTAATCCAATAACCCCACATCGACTCCCAAATATGGCAACTATCATCACATTCTAACCTGTTATTCTCAATATGCATTTCAAAATACTAACTCATTAGCTAAACAAGAACATCTACCGATCGAACTGTTACATTCTACCCACCTTCAAATGAATTTCGTCCCCGAAATTCGCTAACACTTACTGGTAATAATGCAATCACACGAATTTTCCCCTACTATAAGGTTATATTCACTTATTCATTCCAATTAGGTAATATCGCGCGCACCCCAAGTACGAAATACCGTGAATGTCACCAATACTTTTAATGGTGTCGACACCCTAAAATATATCTTATATTCTCAAATCAAGTCCCATTATGTCACATGTTTAATTATACCTCAATATCCATTTAAATCAATGACGTATACCACCAAAGTCCATCCACTACTGAATATTTAGTTACTCACTATTGCTAACACTATCTCATCCCACGGATAACCGGTTATCATTCTATCATCAATACCGATAGTTATTCCCAAACGTAATATTCTATATAATGACTACTAGGTCTCCGGTCATTCCTCTTACAATCTCAGGCTTACGGTGAAGTCCTTAACATGGTTCGCTCATTTAAACTCTCTACAAGATAACACCGTCAGGGGCGGAACTGGGCCTAGGCTACTTGAGCTGTAGCCCGAGTTGTTTTCTGGACGCAAAAAAAATATATATGTAACTATGTAGAATAAGTGCAATTACATTGGTTTAATCTAGTGGTTTGAGTGTTGCTTTCTTGTAGAGAAGCGCGGGTTCGAAACCTGTTTGTGGCCTGATGTTTGCTTTTTGCTATGCCACATAATACGCAACTCATCCAATTTTGAGCATGTTTGGCCAAATTTCTTAAAAATGAGTTTTTACTTTCAGTGCTTAATTTTTTAAAGGTACTTTTTAAAAGCTAGAAGCACCAAATTGGTGCTTCTATTTTTAGGGAGGGAAAAGAGGTTTTCTAGCTTTTGCGATTTTTTTTTTAACTTTTAAAAGATGCCGTGTTTGGCCAAAAAGTGTTTTTAAGGCCAAAAACACTTTTAAAAACTTGGTCAAACACACACTTTATTTTGTTCTTTCCCATAGATGGTAATCATGGTAGTGCATTGGAAATTGGACATTATTGGCCAAGTTCCAAGTGTTGGAGAATATGAAATCTTGCTTTGTGAATAATTTCATATACATCACAAAATATATAAGAATTTAATGTTACAGAGCATTTTATTTGTCTTATTCATTCTAAATTTATACATTAATGAATTTGGGCCCCGTTTTATTTTACATATAAATTTCAATCTTAATAACCGAAACTTAGTTCAATTAATTAACTTGTAATATAAGTAAATTTAAACGAAGTTGGCAAAATTGACTTGCGAGTTCGATCTAGTTGGTTAGTTGTTGCTAAAATGATTAAATGTTTAAAAATAACTATAATAATATACGGATAAATAAATATCGATAAACTCTCAAACTTATTATCTACGTGTTTTGCAGTTTACCTCAAATGATTGGGACGAAGAAGTAGTTGTATGGTACTCCATATAAGAATGCATTATATGAGCTTATCGACCTTTGATTGTACAACAAGACTCGAAATAAAAAGTATCGGCTTGTAAAAAAAAATATTTAGCCCTAGATACTTATAATTTCTGGTTCCGCCCCTGAACACCGTCCAAGACTCACGCAACTACTCCATCTTTATAACCTCAAGGCTCTTATACCCCAAAGGGGTCCTCCTACATATCACTACTAAATTTGTTCATCCATCAACATGATACTTACTCTCAACACTCTACTCCTATCATTCCAACGAAAGGCTTTGACCACAAGTCACCTTTAACTCAAATAATACATATCCCGCTAACTATTTGCCACTACCAGTCTATGAATGACTCCACTAATCAAGCTCATAAGTGATCCAACAACTAGACCTCATAATAATTATCCATGAAAATATTTAATAACATAAATACGTGGTGGTTATTTGTAAAAATACGTAAATACGTGGTGGTTATTTGTAATTTATCCTAAAAATAATTATACTTTTACTAGCTAAAACAGAAATGGTAGGAAACAAATTAAGGTGCAAAGCCCGCAATGGTGCAATGTAATGGTTAAAACTTGAATCATATTCATAAGGAACTCGGATTCAAGTCTCTGACTTCAAGCCTATTAGGCGGCTTACATATCCTACGTGTTTTGCAGTTTATTACACACAAAGATAACGACTGGAAGTGAGGATCCTGTAATAAAAAAGTGTAGATGAGAAGATTCGAATTGAGAAGGCTGAAAATCCAAAGGACGTATTTGTATACGGTATACACGGAGTTGTGTTGTGTATAGTATATATATATATATATATATATATATATATATATATATATATATATATATCTGTTTTAAAAGTACATTCCTCGGGAAAAACTAACATCGCTCAACAACAACAACATTCACCCGAAATTCTGGCACTATCAATCCCCCACTTTTCTTCGATTCACTCAATTCCAGTTATTTTCTTCACTTCCCTCTTCTTTTAAACACGCAATTTCCTCCATTATCCTTTCTTTTATTTCATTCCTTTTTTAGTTTTAGTTTGCTTCAATTCTATTTTTCTTATATATATTCTGAATTATCATTCTTGATTGTTTGTATACCCTTTCTTTTATGTTAGGTAACTTTATTAGGGTTTTAATTTTAACTTGTTTTTACACAATAATTATTGTTGTTGATTGTTGATTGTTGATTTCTGTTATTGTATGTTGCGTTAATTCTCTGAGCTGAGTTTCTGGGTTTATAGTACTTGTATTTGGAGTCATGGTTTACAAGAGTTTCACCCAAGGCGGTCGGTCTTATAATAATCTTATACGTTCTGATAGTTTTCAATTTCCCCAACAACTGTTTGTTATAATGTTTATGCTGATGATATCATTCTTTCTTCAACTGAATTGGGTTGGAACTCAGCGATTCCTTGTTCAATTCACTGCATTTTCTTGATTTTCAATTTTTTAGTTACTGTAACCAAGCCACAAAGCCTATTTCAGAGTAGAATTATGGATACATTGATTTTTTTCGAAACTTAGGCACTATATTGCTCTTATCTCATTAGGAGAGTAGGACAGTACGCTGTGGTGGATTCTGAAAAATATGTTGTTGGAGTTGTGGTGAATATTATATAATACAAAAATAGAGATTCTAATTTTTTAAGGAGAAAAATTAGATAAAATGCACGAATTTTTAAATTATGCGGGGTGACCAGACTGTATTAGGTGCATTCGCCAATCGCCGTAGGAGTCATCTACTAGCCTAAGCCTACTATGATAATATAGTTTTTGTTTTTTGTGAGCCGTATTGAATATTTAGTATTTTAATGTCACGTTTGCTCATTTGCAAGGATGTGTTAATTTTCAATTTTGTAACACTGTCTTAATGATGATAGAATATTGTCATCCAGCCCCCCTCTTAATGGGAAAGTTGACTATATCGTCGTGTTTACCTTGTAGATTGTTTTGACTATTGGGAAGAATTAAGAAGTTGATGATGGTTAACTATTTAGCTCTCGAAGATGGAATGCTGATATTGAATGAGGCATTCTCGAAGACAAGGAAGATTATGGAAGGACACTCAGATGTTAAATTCACTGCGGAGGAGTATCAGAGATTTTATGAGTATGCTATTTCTCTCCATGCCGCTCTGATAATTTGAGTTCAGAAACATGAAACCTTTTTTTCACAACATAGCCTTGCCGATACTTTGGGTTACATTAAACATTTGCAGCCTAGTTGGAGAACAAGTGCTTGATACTTTGTGATACTTGTCTTGTATTACTGATTTTCTGCTCTTTACTCCTTCGACAGATGTGTGTACATCTTATGCGTCCAGAGAACTTCCTCTGAAAATTCAAAGATACTTTATGATCGGTATAATTATGGTCTGCAAGAAAGCATTACATCATTGGTAAGATTCGATTGTAGAACATTTTTTTTTTCTTATTCGTTAAAACTAAAGTACATGCCACATAAGATTTTGCTGGCATGGTTTGGTATCATTTTCGGCCAGTTTAAACTGTTGGACTATGTTCTCGTAGCCTAGGTGAAATCTCAGAGCACAGTACTTGTGTTTTCAATGATATATCACTTCCTTGGCATGTAATTTTGCAAGAGCCAACCAACAACACTTGCTTGCTGCATGTAGCAGGACCCACAAATGGCAGTCTATGTAACTCGAGAAACATGTGTTGGTATAGTTTTCTCTCAGCTACTTTTTCATATCCTAGTGCCATCAAGTTGATCAGTGAAATGCCTGGAAGTCCCTTCTCAGTCGATTGCATCTTTCCCTCCACTTTTGCATTCCGTGAGGTCTATAAGTATATTGGCTACTTGCTGTTTGAAGAATATTGGAATGTATGGGAGTCCAATTTACAGGAAATGTATTCCACGGGCATAATAACCATTAGACCTGCTTTTCAGTTTAGAAGTAAGTTATCTAGGCTAGTTTGACCAGACCTTAGTTTGAAGATGTGCAAAAGCGCAATAAGGCGCTAAGGGGCCGAGGCAACAAAGCACAAAAGCGTAAGGCGAAAATGCACACATTTTGGAGGTGAGATGCCTTATTTTTAGCAACAAATTTGTATTTTCTAAATCAAATTTTCGGCAATGATACATTTTTTATGAGTTTACAGTTTGGCTAACATGTAAAAAATAAAAGTTCGGAGTAATGGGGAAATGAAATGACAATATATAAGATCTAGATGACAGAGATATGGAAAATGTGTACTAGTGAGTCTTGTTAAGTGAGCCTTATCTAAACGGCAAACATAAAATGCACCGAGACGTTTTGGCTAGTGCCTCATCCAAGGTGCGCCTTAGGTGCACTCGAGGTGCGTTTTTTTTTAAACCAAGGGGCAGACTCGTCTTAAGAGGCTAGTGCTTCATCTGTTTACTTCTTCCAAGAATCCAAGACATCAATTCAAAATCAGAATTCAGCTTACTCGGTCTATTCTGTTCTGTGTATCATATTAGTCATGGTGGGTTTTGTGCTTTCCTCCTGGAAGAATTAGCTTTTTGTACTTCCTTTTGGGCTTACTAGCGAAGTATAGCAACAGATCTGTACCAGCAAATCATATTTGGGTCTTCCCAAGCACAGGCGATGTTAATTGATAAACCTCATTCTCTTATCTACAATTCAGGAAACACAATCCATGTTTTACGTGTCGCCACTCAGGCACTCACCACTTCTTATGCCAAACCTGAATTGCTTTTTTATTTTTTATTTTTATCTTGCAGTCTGATAATTTGAAATCTAAACTATACATCATCACAAATGCGCATGGCTGTATCCACTTATGATATAGAGCAATATGCAGTATGTGTACTGAAGCACCTGAGATGTTTTGGTTTTCTAATCATTATCAGTGGCAGACTGGCAGAGTATATTTTATACCTGAATCTTTACTGCTTTAGCGGTAAGGAACATATTTGTAGTTAAGGGATTTAACATCTTACGATGAAAGATGAATGGGTTTCAGAGGGCATAACTGGCCTTTCCTCAGCTGACAATATTTGCTATGAATAATGCAAAAGGCTCGTTGAGCTCCGAAAGATACACCCCAAGCTAATGAATATGATAGCATGTAAGGTGGTGGGTCGTAGGGCTGGATATGTGGTGATAAGAGAGAAGATCTTCATCTTTCTCCAGTTTTTGTTGTATTAGCATGTTTATATCATCACATATGAGCACTTGAGTAGTACTCCCATTTGCTGAAAAATAGTTCTGGCACCCAGTGTCTTCCTTATTCTGATATGCTCTGTTCACTCTTTAATCTTCTAATGTGTTCAGGTCCTGCCAGCATTAGAAGATAAGAACGATGCACTTTTGTTAACTGAGCTTGTTGCACAGTGGAATAATTACAATTTGATGGCCAGGTGGCTGTCGAGATTCTTTAGTTATCTTGATCGCTTTTTTATCCCCCGAGTTGGTGGTCCTGGTCTTCTTGAGCAAGCAATTGAATTTTTCCACAATCTGGTACATAATTTTGCTGGATATTCTGCCTGTGGTACTCATGAGGGGTTTATTTGTTTATTCCCTAGTTTACATACTTCCTTGTTAGATAATCCTTATAAATAATGTTTCAGGTGGATACAAGGTTCAGTAGTAGATTCATAACTGCTTTTACGTCAATGGTGGGTCAACACTTTTGCAGAATTGACTTATAAGCTATTATTGTTACTAATATCTATGGTTTTCTAAACCAGTTGACCCTTTGACAGATCAATCAAGATCGAAGCGGGGAGACATGCAATCGCAACCTGCTTAAGAATGTCATGGAATACTTTGTTCAGGTCCGAGGAAGTGAAGGAAAAAGATGCTACGAGGATTTCCAGGAAGCCCTGCTTTCAAATGCTGCAGCTTACTACTCTCGCATTGCTTCAAATGGGCTTCAATATGATTCATGTGCAGATTATATGTATAAGGTACTCTCTTTTTATTAATACATACATGTATTCTTATGTTTTAAGACCCTAACTTCTCTCTTTAATATTTCCGAAAATACATGAGCAAATATTACAACGTTATACTCTTATGGAAGCGTATTTCATAGCAAATTTAATTAGTACAAGTTTCATAACTTTTCGCAAAATATTTTTCTGTAAAATAGAAAGTCAAAAGGCTCTCCTCAACAACTAAGCTGACCTATAATACGGAGAAAAAGACGAAACTACAAAAGTAGTTGGAATAAGTTCTAAAAGCAATCATATCCTTTGTTATTGTGAATTTGTGATGTGTTCATAGCCTTTTTGTCGGTGATTGCAGGCTCAATGGTGTCTGAATCAAGAGGAGGAAAGAGCTAACCACATTCTAGATCCATCTTCAAAAGAGAAGCTTTTGCAGGTGCAATTTCCCCTAAAACTAACCTATTACCTTTTATATGACTATTTTTTGCAAATTAATATTTAACTCCTACTGATTTGTGCAATCATTTTTGAATTACCTTCAAATTTACTAAAGTAGTATCTGGAAATGATGAATTGATTTCATTTTCATGATTTGAATTGTAGAAATCAAAATGTTTTAAGTCAACTCCAGATCCAATTCCAAAAATTCGTTTGGAGATCACGTGGGATTCAAATTCTTAATGGTGTTTAGGAAACCCAAGGAGTTGGAATTGGAATTAAACGGGGTAGGTATGGGCCAAGATCACCAAATGTTTTTATTTTATAAAATACTTTTAATTAGAAAAAAGAGTATGTGCTGAAAAATATTAGCGATTAGAAAAGAAATTCGTAAATAAAAATATTGCGACGAAATTTGCATAGCCAATTATAAGAGATCGGATAGTATAGAATTGAAATGACTATTATAGAGTTCAGAATTTGAGAGCCCAAAATTTTAACTAGGTTGAATTGACAAGGAATTGAGTTCAATTCCAATTCCAATTCCAAATTCTAAGGGTTCCCAAACATTTTAAGTGTCTCAATTATGGAATTCAATTCCAATTTTAGATTCCCAAACACACAATAAATGACTTCGGAAAATCAGCATTACCCAAGTGTTGCAAGGGCTCGTGCAAGGAGAGTAAGGGGGCTTGTATATATGCCGCTTTATCGTTTTATAAGAGAACATAGAGATTCTATTTCCAAGTGACTCATAAATAAAATTGCATTTTGTGGCTGCTGCTCCACTTTTCAATAAGTGCAACCAATTCAATGTACCATTTTGCTTTATTTTGCTTTATTTCATGTTCCAAAGTCAGAGAATCACCAGTTATTGGCTTCATTGAAATTGAAATGAATAGATTTTACTTTGACTTTCCTACTACACCTAAAATATCAGATTTGGTATTGTTATTGAGGTTTCTGTCCTCATGGAAATTTTACTTGCAGGTGGTCAAGTCGTATTTGGTTGATCAGGCTCTTGCAAAACTAGCAGAGAAGAAACAAGCTGAGAACTGTGGTGGCAGCTCAATAGATTATCAGGTATGCCAAAGATATTAAAAAAGGGTGCTTGAAGTCCTGACTGATTTCTTGAACATGCGAATCAATTATAAAATTGGCAGTAGTTATAAAATATATATCCATGCAATCTGTTTTTATCAATAAAATGTTTATTCTGCATGAAGGATGAATTTTATCTGGCTGTCTTTGATTGATCTTTATAATTCATAAACTTATGACAAGTTGTAATTGTGCTTGTGATAGATAGGGTTACTAATTCTAGTTTTTAACTTGGTCTGCAAGATTTACTCTTCGTCAACAATAATAGCATTACCTTGGTGCCTCAAGGGCTCCTATAAATTGTTAGGGGCATAGAATTTGCGCAATTGTACCCTTCTGTTAGTGCTAACACAGAGGTTGTTCTAGATCATCCAAATTAAAAATTGTTTTGAGTTATAACGAATGATATTCACAATAAAACAAACGAGCCATTTAAGGAGTTATTTTGCCAAGGTTAACTCATAGATGAATTTTCATAGTGGTTTCACATCAAATTTGTGAGACAATCTCATTTGAGATCTTGTGATCAGTGTAGTTGATTTCAATGTGCCCTTGCTACCATGGGCTCCGCCGTTGATTACATGCTACATTTACAGCTACGGAATGTTTGCACTGACGAACAAATTGATTGATTGTTTACTATACATACAGGTGCTAAATGTTTTCTTTGCTGAGCAAATTAATTGCACTGAAATAGTACGTGAATGTCATGTTTGTGAAATCGTATGAAATTGTTTCAAGAAGCAATAATGGTGTTGGTGTCGAACCTAAGTTTGATACATTTCAATGCTGCATTTTACAATCGTAAACTAATCGGTAAGTTTTGTGTAGGATTTGCTGTCAAAATGTGCTGGACTTAACATTGGAGATCCTAGTAACGATCCAAATTGGAGGATTGCTTAGCAGCCTTTGGTTTCAGACTCAAGTCGAAACTCTAGAGCTAGAATTTAATTCAGAGTTATTAATGAGAATATATTCAGGAATTGATACAAAAGCAGTAGGAGCTAAATGGCTGCGTTATTTGCTCAACTCACGTTGGCATATTTGTATATATGTTTCTCTCTTTACAATGGTTTAATCCGATATTATACTTATGTTAACAGGATTTGCAGCTCGTGTATCTTATTGGCAATGATTTTTTTTTTTCTTAAAATGATGCTCGTAAACAAAATGTAACTGTGTAAAGGGTATTTTGTCAAACATCACCTTTAATATAGGTCACTTTGTGAGATACCACCTTCAAATTTTTTTTGGTATTTTACTACCTTTAAAAAAAGTGTTAAATAGCACCAAAAGGCTGGAGTTTGACCGGATTAGAAATTTTCCGACGTTTGACTTGATTCTAATGACTTGTGCACGTGATGGTAATATGGTTCAATAAGTCTTTCAAATTAAAATCATAATTGACCCTTCCCTTTTCTTCTTATATTTCATGAACACACTACTCATCTCTTTCTTTCGTCCTGAACACACTACTCTTCATCTTTTTCTTTTATCTTCTTATTTTCATATTTTCAATCATACTCTTCCTTCTTTTGTCCTCAAATTTTTAACCATTTTTGGGTTCAAGAACAAATGTTAAGTGAAAATGGTGATGTGACGGTTTTATACCGTCTTTACCAACCCAATTCTTAGCTACTTTAGCTCCGACTTATGATATTTATTGTTATTTTAGCTCACTTATGCATATTGGTAGTAGTTGCGTTATTTGGATGTGTTTCTACGCAATTTCGGTTTAATGTGAAGGTGCCATGATCGAGAATCGCATTCCGAGTTTAGGAGATGACTTTGGACATGTTTAAACTCAAGTCTTGGACCAAACACATCCCAATTAATGGGCTAACAAGAGTCAAAGTCTTGTGGATTAAAGCCAAGTCAAGGCCCATAGATCAAGGTCAAAGTGCCGAAGCAAGTGAAGAAGAGGAAGCGTCACGACAGTTGGCCGCTAGGGGCGGCAAAAAGCCGCTAGGCGCGGCATTTTTGGCTGGTTCTTTAGCCGCTAGTGGCGGCAAAAAGCCGCTAGTGGCGGCTCAGCATTGGATTCCAAGCTCAACATTGGATTCCGACGACTCCTCTAATTCTCCTTTATTTTGGCAATTATGCTC
>JAOWBH010178435.1:0-10186 GCA_028566215.1 Silene coronaria
GGTAAGCCTACTCTGATTAGTTTAGAGAATTCAGGCAAGTTAGATAGAATATTCAATTCATATGCCATGTGGTCAGAAGCACCAGTGTCTACTTTCCAATCATGCATAAAACCAGATTTTTGAACATTAAAAGCTTGAGAAGAAGAACAAGAAGAATAGACTATACCAGCAAATTGTGATGAAGAAGCAATATTAGGTTGTTGATCAGAAGTTCTTTTAAGAAATTGAACAACAACAGAATTAATCAAACCGTCCAAAGCAGAAGAATTCAGAATATTGTTGGTTCCATTATTGCCAGCAACATCAGTAAGAGTATTATATCTAGTATGATCATTATCACTGCAGATAAAAGATTCATCCAGAGGAGAATCAGGTAGTAAATCTGCAATATGTGCTCCTTTCTTAGGTGGGCTAGACTGCTTGTTATAAGTCATTCTGCCTTTGCCCTTACCCTTATCAATAGGAAAACCAACAATAATATAACAATGGTCGGAATTATGACCAGTTCTCTGACAGTGAGGACATTTGTTTAAAACAAAGCAATTTTCTCTATTATGACCATTTCTTTCACAATCATCACAATATTTTGCAGAATTGGATTCAACTGTCTTTAAAACCTGAGAACCAGAACCAAAACGAAAATATTTCTGAAAGTTAATTTTCCTTTGATCAGGCTACCTAAAACTGGCATAAGCATTGATTTTAGCCAACAAGCTTACTGAATCTTAAACTTGCCTCTGCCTCTCAATTTTTTGTAAAAGCCCTAAAACCTTGCTAATAGATGGAAGAAGATCCATAGAAAGAATCTGAGTTCTAATGGCGTCGTAACCACTGTTTAGATTCATCAAGAATTGAATCAACTTAACATTATTTTCCCTTTCCACCATTTTCTTGACCAAAGAACAAGTACAAAGATCTAATTGCCACAAGAGCAAATTAGTAATGGGACCAATCCATCTAGTAGTTCCCAACAACTTTTCAGTTTACCATAATATTCAACAAGAGACATATTATCTTGTACAATAGCACCTATTTCTTTGGTTAACTGATATACTTCAATGGAGTTAACTTGTCCATACCTCTCATGTAATTCAGACCAAGTTTCCTTAGGCGACTTAACATATTTCAATTGTTCCTTCAAATCTTTATACAAAGAATTACTGATCCATTTTAGAGTCATCAAATCACTTCTTACCTACTGGTTAATTCTTTTGTCATTATCAGGTGGCCTAGGACATGTTCCACCAACAAATCCTTGTTTGTTCTTAGCAGCCAAGGACATAAGAGCTTCCCTTTTCCAACCCATAAAGTCATGACCACCAAAGGGTAAAGTAGACAGTGAAGAACTACGTTGGTCAGAAGTTGACAAAAAATAAGGATCTTAAAAGTAATCATAGACAGCAGAAGAGGAATTAATAGCCGAATTCTCATGCATGATTATAATAGACTGATTAAAAGAACAAGAACTTAATGACTGATAACGAATTTATAAGTGCGGAAGTGTAGAATTGTACCTCTATCTCTTGATTTTATGACCAAGAAACAGAATTTAATAGAACCCCAGAATTATCACCAGAAATACTATGATACCATATTATAACCTAAAAATATGATTGACGATAAACTCGTATTTGATGATTAAGATGATGAAGATGAATAGAAGTATAAGAAGATTTAGAGGAAATTTTTGTAGAGAGAGAATTAAGAGTAATTGTATTCACTAGAATAAAATGTTATAATAAGCACAAGTACATTGACTGAGTATTTATAGATCAATCTAACCGACATATTCAGACTATAACAAACTCTTGTAACTAATTTCTAACCTTGTAACTAACTTATTAACAACCTTGAGTTTGACTGATTACATTGACCATGATTAATCTTATACTTCAATAATCACTCCACCTGTATTTTCACCCAACCCATTTTCTATTCCCTAAACCCAAAATACAAATGACCTATATATTAGTCAAACCAATATGATTGACCCATAGCTGTCCAACGCCCGTTTGACAGATTGAACACGGAATGTTCTTATTTTAGGTCATAAATCAGCATATTCGTCAAGCTCAACATAGCAGGAGCGCTATGGTATTTTAGCATCAAATATCAAAGTTACAAAATATACATGACAAATTATGTGTCAACGAAAAAAATTGGAACTTAATAAGTTTACTAGGATATTTTAATGATCATCAATTATGATGCTTATGCCAACCAGTGAATATTCTGTCAGTGCATCCAATTCGGCCTCTGCAACAACTTTTTCTCTTCTATCATTTTCTGTTATAAATTCTGAACAAGGAGAATCCAAGGCCACAATCACTTTTATAGTACCAAACTCATCGTCAATTTATTTTTTGCTTTGGCTACCCAGATGGAACTTGACAAAACCGACAGCTAATCAACCACGGGGATCTGAAACGTCTGCATCAATAACGAGAGATGAATATGCGGAAAGAACTACCATATATCTAGATATCTTCGTATTCCTCTCATCTATAATCCGTTCAGGTTGGTCAATTGGCTTGCTGAAAAGGGTACACTTCGTATCCCTCACTCCGTCATCATTGTTGCAATATTGCCTAGCATTGCCATATCCCACCACAATGCTTCCATAGACATCAACAAAAGTGCTCATTGTGTGACGCTTTGTATAGATTGCAACATATGCAATAGCATGATATGCATACAAGAATTTTGCGTAGCAAACAATTGCGAAACAACACTCACAGGACACTATAACTTTTACGAGCTTGTTAGAGGTATCAGTTATAACAGAAGGAGAAAACAAATAAATTAGAACCATAAAGAAAAACACACAGATTTACGTGGTTCACCAATGGTAGTGTGTTAGTTACATCCACAGGGCAGAAGGGAGAAATATTATTGATTGTGAGGAGTTTTCAGATTACAGATTCAGACGGTATGATAAGCATGACTGCTAGGTTAAGGCTTAGGGAGTTTATATAATACTCTCTAAGACCTAATACAGATAACCTAATAAGGCCCAAGACAGAACCTAGCACAACAACATATTACGGATACCGTTTAGGTTTCGGGGGCGTTGCCCCTGAGCCCTCACCGGGGCATTCCAACCCTGGACCCCGAATCGCTGACCAATCAGCGAGACCCCCATGATAGTCGTTCGAAGCGGCAACGACTAACATAACAGATGCAAGGCACAAATCCAACAATATCCTCAAAATCTTTATTAATGAAATGCAAATTATGTTTCTCTTTAATGGCCACAGTGTTGTGAGACTTATCAGTGAGATCAAAATCAATGGAGGTGTTCGTGGAAGGACTATATGAGAGAACAATATCATATACCCCTTCTAGAGATAACATACCCTTGTTAGAAACGGTCTCGGGATTGACATCGGATTTAATATAGAGATCGGAAACAAAACCTCATGCGTTAGTAGCATAAATAGAATAATAAATTTCACTTGGGTCTATCATCATCTGCGTCGTTGTGTAGTGAGACCGATAATTCTTGAATAAAATGAGTAAATGTGAATCGAGCATTGTCGTGAAAAATTGAAGGCTGAATTTGTTTTTCATCTAGTAGATTTGTCAACGGAGGAAGAACATTCACCATCCGAAGGTGATAGCGTATGAAGTTGATCAAGAGGATCCATCCAAATCAAGTGATGTTCTATCCTAAAAAAAATTGGTGATAAGTGTTATATTCGTACATGGGCTTGGGCCGCGCCTTTGAGAAGGAGAGAGTGTCCGCTTTATAGTCCAAGGAGGTTTCATCCCAAAACCAATTGGCAATGGGTGGAGTAGCCCCTTGGATTATAAAGTAGAACACTCTTCTCTATTCTTCAATGTGGAAGACCAACATGTGATTCTTCACAATAAGAGGAGTAGTCCACTTACCTATAATCTCGTCTCTTCACTAGTTTTCTACCAATGTGGGACAATGCCCCTCACGCACTGTTTTAGTAGGATTTATCACATATAACTAATCTAGCCTTGTTTGATTTTGCAAGGTGATTTAGCTTAATATCAATCAGCTTTCTTTACGGTAGCAATTGGATAGGTAAATAAATAAAGGCGGAATGCGTAAAAAAGGAGATAAATGTAATGCTCCGTATTTCTGTAGTGAGGTTTCTCGATCGAATATGGCGTACTAGGTCGAGTGTTGAGGGTACTCGGTCGAGTGCGTCCTACTCGACCGAGTATTTCACTTGGTTAATTGGATTTTTGGGTCTGATGCATTTTCTGTAGATTTCTTGGTTTTTACTCGGTCGAGTACTTTGGAGAACTCGACCGAGTAGTCGTCACTCAACCGAGTGCTTTAGTTACTCGACCGAGTGACATTTTAGGACGTGGAATCCGAGTGGTTAGATTAGGTATTTAGGGGGAGTGATATAAATTACTTCCTCAGTCATTTCACGCGGCAAAAACATTTTAACCTCGTAAATCAATTCCCTAATCACCCCAATCACCCTCTTAGCAAGATCTCGGATTCTTCAGGTGTCGGATTCACATAGCACCATCTCTCTTGTGGTAAATTGTATTTTATCTATTAGTCTAATTATGGCATTTGTCTTTTAACCTAATAAATTGTGGAATAGGGGTTCATGTGTTGGTAGTAGATCATTGATCGTAGGATTTATTATTGCCTTTAGGTAACGACTTCGAAGAGGGACGCTTCTAGCCTCGTTGGATTGATTGTTGTTGCCTTGAGGTAGGGTTTCCCTACTCAGTCTATAATGCTTGCATGTGAATTACTATTTAGTTGTTTGTTAATATAGTTGATGTTGTTTTGTGATAATGGTGTTGTTGATGATGTTGATGTTGGATGAGATGGATGGTGGTGTTGTACGATTGTCGTTTGTGAGTCGTTGAGAGACGGTCTCACCTCCAAGTTTTGCCCCTCGTGACTCCCATCACGGAGGAGGATGTACACATTAATGATTCCAAATTCGCTCGTGCGTTGAACGAGGGTGGGAAAGGCTGGGGTCCCCCCCTGGCGGAGGGATTACCTACTGCGGCGGTAATCCAAATGAAGGGTGGTTTTGGTGTTGGTGATTGGCGGTGTGATTGGTTGTAGTTCATGGGATGGCATCATGTGGCTTAATCGTACCGATGCTTGTTTATTGCGTTTCCGCTGTGATCCATTCGGTGTTGACGAATGGTGAGCATCTTTTGACAGGTGATTATGTTAAAGCTAGCATGGGGCCCTGGGACATGATCACGAGTTACATTTTAGCTTACGCTAAGTCTGGAACATTTTACTTTCCGTTGAGTCATGAGACATTATTTCATTTGACATTTGTATTTATATTGATACTTTTCCTTGTAACAGATTAAACATTTATTTAAATATATTGTTCTTTAATTGCCAATTTGATATGTAATACCTCGGGCAACTGAGGCTCTGGCGCCCCATTTGCTAGGGAAGGTCTTACCGAAGATTCTTTAGTAGGCCAGGTGTTACAAAGTGGTATCAGAGCGATGATTTTGGAACCCAAAACCAATGAATCTAATGAATGTAGGGTGTCTAATAAAATGAACCCGGGAGGGGATTGTTAGGAGCTCCGCAAAGATCTGGGAGACGTCCCTAGGATCGCACCTTTGCCCTTACGATCCCTATTTGGTCACGTGGGTAGAAGTAGGAAGGGAACGGTGTTTGTTTGTTTATTGGCTATAACTGGATGGTAAGATATGATGAATATGATCAATGTATGTTTGGTGGAGTACGAATTGCTAGAGTAACATGTTGTCTATGAATTTTTGAATACTGATGTTAAGTTTGTAATTATATTCACAAAACTTGGGAAGTCGATGTATATGCTGCATAACTCGACCGAGTGGCGCGATGGACTCAACCGAGTACTACGTACTCGATCAAGTGCCTTTGGTGCTCGACCGAGTGTTTGTCCTGGTTGTTTTTGTGAAAGATTGGGTTGACAATACTTGACCGAGTATATTAGGTACTCGACCGAGTATTGCCCACTTGGCAGAGTAAGTTTTGACTCGACCGAGTATTTGCGTCAGATGATTTTTCATGTACATTGCTCTTTCTGTGCTCGATCGAGTATTTTGATGGACTCGAACGAGTGGTGGGCACTCGGTCGAGTACCCGATTGACTCGACCGAATAAATACCCTGTATGATTTTGGTCGATTATAGAGTAAATAACTCGACCGAGTACAATGAGGTACTCGATCGAGTGGATAAGACTCGGTCGAGTAGATTCCTACACTCGACCGATTATTTTTGCTAGCAGGCGTCATTTGCACCATACGTTTGTGCTCACGTTTGATTTTTACATTGAAGTTGAGGATGGCACGAGGAAGGACGACCCCTCATGAGACTAGAGCTACTGAAATGACTACGGCTGAGGTTGCTCATTTACTTGAGCAATATGACCACGTCAATGAGGCGCTAAAGAACATTGCTAAGGTAAGGGACCCACAACCCGTCGATTCTACCGCCTTAGCAATGCTTTTACCTGTCATCGCCCAACCAAGTATGGTAGGACTGAACAACCCCAGTAGCTAGGGAACTGAATTCGCGAAATGGAAAACATATTTGATGATCTCCAATGCCGTGAGGAATAAAAGACCAAGCAACCTGTCTTTTACCTTAATGACCAAGCCGGTCTACGGTGGCATAAAAAGCGTCATGCGATGCGCGACTTCTACACGGAGGAGGGTTATGACTATATTATATGGACTGATTTTCGCCGGGATCTACATAACAAGTTCGTCCCCGAGTATGTTCAAGCTTAGTTGAGGGTGGAGTTTGACTCCTTTGTGATGACCAATGAGATGACGGTGGCATAGTACTACATCAAATTCAATGAGCTATCGTCCTACGTGGAAGAGGAGTTGCAACTAAGCAACAAGATGTTGGCACTCCGGTTTGAGAAGGGGTTGACACCCAAACTTCTGAAAAAGCTGCCCGCGATGCTGAACAATGATGTGAAGGAGGTGTATGCACGAGCTGGGAATGCAGAGCGGTTAGGGAAGATGGCCATTGAAGTTGAGAAGCGGAATCCCAAAAAAAGGGAGTCGGATAGCGAGAGGAGTGGTTACTCCAAGAGGGGTAACTATAACTGTGGTAAGACTTACTCGGGAGGCCCGAGTTATACTGGCGGTGGTGGTTCCAACTAGAGCAACAAAGGAGCGCGAAGCAACAGTGGCAGTTCGACTTTTTCTTGCTACAACTGTGGAGGGACAGGCCATAAAAGGCACGAGTGTACCAGTGCACCGAACACAGGAGGTTATCAGCATGCTCAACCGAGCAATTCTTATTGTTCTGCTAGCAATCAGGTGTCGAATAACTGGGGAAACCGCAACAATTCTGGTAATAGGGGAGGTTCATATCAGCTCTCGAACAACAATAGTAATGGCAACCAGACTTCGGCCACAAAGCCGACTTCTTCAGCATATACAGTGCAAGAAACTCCCAAGAGCAGTGGCAAACTATATATGATAGATAAGCAAGCAACTAAGGAAGACGCGCAAGTCATAACTGGTATATTTCTGACTAACCAACACTCCACTTTTGTACTTTTTGATTCTGGTGCGTCTCATTCTTTCGTGTCTAAGAGTCATGCGTTAAAGTTGGGAATAAAAGTGTTTGAGTCTGTTAAGGATGAGGTGTTTATACCGTCAGGGGAGGTCGTTCATTGTACCAAGCTTTTTAAATCTGTGTCCTTGGTCATGGAAGGGGTAGACTTTCCTATTGACCTATTTGAGTTTCCATTGGAGGGCTCTGAGGTGGTGGCAGGGATGGATTGGTTGAGTAGGTACAAGGTAAAGCATAGATTGTCACCATAAAAATGTGTCTTTGAGAGGACCCGAGGGTGTTAGAGTATCTTACCGTGGATTTGTAGAGAGGCCAACTATTAAGATCATTTCTGTGGTGATCTTAAAGTCTTTCCTAAGGAAGGTCTATCCTATGATTCTATGCCACGTTCGGGATACTCGTGCAGAAGAGCCTTGTGTATCAAGCATTCCGATAGTGGATGAGTTCCTAGATGTCTTTCCTGATGAGATTCCAGGGTTACCACCAAAGAGGGATATCGACTTTAGTATGGAGTTGAAACCGAGACCAGACCGATCTCTAACCAGATCGATCTATAAGGCCCCGTACCGTATGGGACCAAACGAGTTGGAGGAATTAAAGAAACTGCTAAGTGAATTACTTGAAAAGGGGTACATTCGACCTAGTGTATCACCATGGGGAGCATTGGTGTTATTTGTCAAGAAGAAGGATGGGAGTTTGAGGCTATGCAACGACTACCAAGAACTGAATCACGTAACTGCAAAGAACAAGTATCCGTTACCCAGAATTGATGACTTATTCGATCAGCTCGCGGGAGCAGGTGTGTTCTCCAAGATTGATTTAAGATTAGGATATCATCAGCTGAGAATTCGCGACGGTGATATGCCGTTCGGGTTGACTAATCCTTCAGCAGTATTCATGGATCTGATGAATTGAGTATCCAGCCAATACTTAGATCAGTTTGTGGTGGTATTCATTGACGATATCCTAGTGTATTCGAGGACCAAAGAAGAGCATACTCAGCATCTAAGGATCGGTTGCAAACCTTGAGGGACAACCAGTTGTATACTAAATTGTCTAAGTGTGAGTTTTGGCTCGAGAAAGTGGCATTTTTGGGACACGTGATTTCTAAGGTAGGTGTAGCAGTGGATCCAAGCAAAGTAGAGGCAGTCTCAAATTGGGTGGCACCGAAGAATGTAGCTGAAGTTCGTAACTTTTTGGGTCTAGCTGGTTATTACCGTCGGTGTGTGAAGGACTTTTCCAAGATAGCAAGACCGATGACGGTTTTGAAGTTTATACCGATGCATCGAAGTGTGGATTGAGTTGTGTTCTCTTGCAAAATGGGAGAGCCATAGCATATGCGTCGCGACAGTTGAAATCTCACGAGGTAATTAATCCTACTCATAACATGGAGTTGGGTGCAGTGGTTTTTACTTTGAAGACTTGGAGACACTATTTGTCTGGCACGACATTTAAGGTGTTCTCGGACCATACGAGTTTGAAGTAGGTTTTCATTCAACGAGGCCTTAATATGTGTCAGAGGAGATGGATGGAGCTGATGGGCGATTATGACATGGAAATCATCTATCATGAGAGCAAAGCAAATGTAGTTGCTGATGTGTTGAGCCGGAAGAGCATTCATTCTTTGTGCACGACGATGTCTATGATGAAGCTCAGGGAGGAAGTGAGAAACATGGGGATTTGCATGATCAGGAAGGGTGACACCATTAGTGACTTGACCGTGGAACCGGAGCTTTATGACACAATTCATGTTAAGCATTTGGATGATCCTAAGATCAAATCTTGGAAGAAGATGGCAGAGAAAGGTGCAACTTCGAGGTTTTCCATTCATACCGATGAGAGTGTTCGATTTGACGGCCGATGGTGTGTTCCCGATGACAGTGAGATTAAGAAGATTGTCCTGACTGAGGCACATTGTACTCCATATTCCATTCATCCTATTGGCGATAAATTGTACAAAGACCTTAAGAAAACCTTTTGGTGGCCGAATATGAAGAATGAGGTAGCTGAATTCATGGCTATATGTTTGACTTGTCAGCAAGTCAAGGGTGAGCAACGACGACCGCAGGGGAAGGTTCAATCTTTAGAAGTACCAATGTGGAAGTGGGAAGGGATTTCTATGGACTTTATTGTGGGGTTGCCGCGATCGCCAAAAGTGAATAATATGATTTGGGTGATCGTCGACAGGTCAACCAAATTCGCTCATTTCAATCCAATGAAGGATACTTGGAGCAAGATCGAGTTCGCATTTTCTTATAGGAAGAATGTAGTGAAGCTTCATGGTACTCCGTTAGATATTATCTGATCGATATACGTGATTTATTTCACGTTTTTTGCAAGAATTGCAAGAGTTGATGGGAAATACTTTGAAGATGAGCATGGCATTCCATCCCGCGACCGACGGACGGACGGAAAGAACTATCAAGACACTTGGGGATATGTTTGGAGCTTGTGAGGATCGTCTCGATTTAATTGAGTTCTCCTATAACAATAGCTATCACACGAGTACTAGTATGGAACCATTTGAGGCATTGTATGGACGGAAATGTCGTAGACCGATTTGCTGGGATGATCGTTTGGAAGCTGTGGTCTTGGGACCCCAGATGGTGCAAGATATGGTGGAACAAGT
>JAOWBH010178446.1:0-10186 GCA_028566215.1 Silene coronaria
TAGATTGATTTTGGTGCGGAACGGAGCGGTATTGAGCGGTATCGTAACACCGGGTTTGCAATCGATATTTTGAGACGATTTTTTAAAATTTTGAATTTATGAATGATGGTGGAAAAAAATGTTCTACTTTGGGGGAGTGTTGAGTATATATGGGTGATGGGTGAGGTAAGGGTAAAATGGGAAGTTCATTAAAAATGTCGATGATATTTAGTAATTTGTCGACGTTGAATAGTAGTTTGGTTTATTATTAGAGAGACTTATGCTTCCTTTTGATTTTGGAATTCCGGTTGAATGTTGGGATGGGCCGAGCCCAGGCCCAGCTATACTAAAATTCGCCTCTGCATCATACACCAATCGAGTGACCCATAAATTGAATTGCCACTCATAAAACTCGTATTTAAGAGCTAAAATCATCTAACATGGCATCAAGTATCAACTCCATATGAGAAACTACCCGAAATGACTAGATAGATAACAAATACCACAAATTCATAAGGACCCAAAGACGAATAATTTGATATTGTGATCAACATTTAATAAGTACAGTTCAAAAAGAAAACGAGTTAATGTCAATGGCAAGCACTGAAGTTTGATACCACCCTAACACAAATTATAACTTACATTATGTATGTGTGAGGGTAATATCGAATAAGTACCACTTGCTGACACCTTATCATTATCCATGTCAAAATAACCGAATCAAAGCCGATGTGAATTAGGAAATGATTAGATTGAACCCGAATTACGAAGCTATGACCAAACTAATCTAAAATTAGATTGATACTTCGACTGAACCAATCACGACAACTTACATACTCTAAGCAACTATGAATCAAATATCATCCATTCAAAAAAAGATGACTAAATCTTCAAGGTGCCGCAAATGCACAAATCATAAACATTAATGTATGACAAGGGGTAGGGGCGTAATCGAGCCGAGCTAATATCGTGCTCGGTTAAGCTCAACATTGTCTTTTATACTAACAATCGAACCGAAGTCCAAGGTTGATCGCTTGAAATCAAAGTGCAATTTTCGGTTAGTATTATTTTTCCGACCTTCAGCTATTCTCGAGCACCTTTTTCCTTTGAGCATGTGTGTACTAACCGAAAAGATCTCAGCTTGAACAAACTCAAGGCCTAGACGTGGACCATTCACGTTTTTCCATGTCCAAAGTTTTCCTGAACCGTCGCATTTTTGTAAAACGGTCATATCTTTTCTTTTGTCTATTTTGGTCACATAACCTACCGTTAGAACCGTAAGAGAATAAGCTATCACCTCGACTCAGAATTACATTAATCCCATGTCTAGAACTTATGTTATGACCGTTTAAAGTTGACTCTTTTGGTAAACGGATTCCAAACTTCTTGTTTGTGTGAGGTTTATGTTCTTGTTGCTTATACTTCTAAACTTTTGTTATAATGCTCGTTTATGGTGTGATGACACTTGTTAGTGTATGCCATTTTCGCATGTTTACCTTGAATGGTCATTTGTGATAGTCGTTTAAAGCGACGGCTAAAAGATTGAATCAGTTAGTTTAATTACGTTAATTAGTCGTTTTGATTTGTATGTTGTCGTCATAATGAAAACGTTTGTTTTTTCTTTTCAAATTTTTTATTTATTTCAAAGTTAATTGCATGTAGAAGGAGGTCAGTGAGAAGTTGAGTGAATAATTATAAATGTTTAAGGTTAGAAGTTCAATATTAATTATCAATCGACTTTATCTAATAATATGTGGACGTTATTTAGTACGTGTCATTTACACCCAAAACTATAGCTTAAGCCCAAACCCCATAAAAGTAACCAACATTAAACCCTGGAACTCGAAGCACTAGTGAGAGAATCAAAGAGAAGAGAAGAGAAGAGAAGAGAAGAGAAGAGAAAGCCATGAGAAGAGCTCTGTTTAAAAATGTGTCACTCTACGCTACAACCTTCACCAAATCTCCCCAAATCCCTCATTCTCAAACCCTAAATTTAATTCCCAAATTCAATCTCCCCCATTTCCACAGATTTTTCTCTTCTGAATCCGATTCTTCTGATCAAAACCCTAATCCTTCTCCTCCTCCGGCTGCTGTTGAACAAACCAGCTTGGAAACTCCCCAGGAAAAATATCCAGACCTAGTTGTCGAATATGTTAGTAATCAAGGTTTTTTTTTTTTTTTTAATTTTTACTCAATTCTATCTTCTTTTAACTTCATTATGATTCTATAGTTGCTTGTTCATTCTTTCTGTTTTGATTAGTAAGTTATACGGAGTATTGCAAATCCAAATTACTTAAAATGTTGATGATTTGTGGAGAGGTAAACGTTCGATTGTAGTTCGTCTTGATCTTTAAATGCTACCAACTAGTTAGTATAGATCAAATTCTGGTTTCTCTCATCATTTCGGGATAAAATTTGGATGTTGGCTTCTTATTTTTGGGCTCTAGTTCATTTTAGATTCTTATCGGGGGTGCCAGATTGAAAATTGATCAATGCCTTTGGTGTCGTCTTGTCCGCGTAACTGAGTAGACTGGAATGCCAGTTCAGTAAATTGGGAACTCTAGTTTCTCCATAATCGAGAAAGTGGCTTACTGAGACCCCCTAGGCATTGACCCAAAGAGTTATTATTTCTTAAGAGATGAAAGTCATGTGAAATATTACTTCCTAATCGTTGAGATATCTTATAGTGAATTAAACGACCACTATGTGAATGAATATATGTTGCTTGTGTTATTTTGCTTTATGTTTCTGATGGTAAATATTTTTGGTTGACTCCAGAGCTGAAAACTAGGATAGATAAGTACTTCAAGGGTGATGAAGAGGCACTCCCATCAATTCTAGAAGCCGTACTGTCGAGAAAATTATCAGGAGAGCATGAAGACACTGATGATGAGCTTATCAAAGAATTTCGTTTTGCCCCATTGGATAATGTTGAGGATACCCATTTCGAGTCCGATTTTGAGGAAGCTCATGAGACTGATGAGGATATTCCAAACTTATACAATGCAAAAGATATAGTTGTCAAGAAGATGATGCACGATGAATACTTCAACATGGATGACAAAAAGTGGAATGCCATTGTGGACGAAGCAAAAGAAAAAGGATTTATAGATGATCCTAAGGAGTGTGAGGAGATTTTGGAAGATATGCTTTACTCGGATAAACTTCTCCCAGGTAACATACTCGTCAATTTCTAACTTCTTTTTTGGTTTTCATTATTTGGGAAGCAAAGTATCTCAATCGTGCATTGTTTCAAAGATTTTATGGCAACTATTGGAATGTACGGAACACTTCAATTGACATTTTTCATTTACTATGCTATACGCATGTAGACTGGAACTGTTATGAACAATTTTTGTCCCTTATCTCCATCTGTGTTTTTCATTTACTTCCTTGCCCTAGTCAATTGTTTACCTTTAATCTTTTTGCAAAGTGAATTTTAAAAAGAGGTAAACCTATGTACGAGACATATGATACTATTTTATTACCCTTGTTTGCTTTATAATCTTAAAACATCATAAGACATATGGGCACCTCCCCTACGTTACCTCCCCTACGTTGTTTAGCTTTTCAGTGTACTCTTGCTTGAAGTTTGTAGGAGATGGACATTTAAAACCAAGTGCTAGCATTCTAAAGTTCCTGGTGTGGTGATATTTGGAAATAAGCTTGACAGTTGACTTATTTTGAGTTCTGTTACACCCTTTCTGTCTTATATCCTTTGAATTGCATTAAGACAAGAGCTAAACATATTTTAGGTGCCTTCTTCGGCAAAATTAGTGAAATTGATATTGGTGAGCAATCCCATTTCTGAAGCTATGGTCTTATGGAGCATAAGCTGACGTTTTTCTTGTAGTCAGTTATATGTCGCTCAGTATAAGACTCTACCACCAGGGCTAGGAAATGGGCAACCAAATGTTTTAGGAGTAAGAGAATGAGGGATGAATTATAAGAGTGAGAGGGGAGAGTTGAAAACTTTGAATGGTTTTCATGGTTGTATTAGACTATTAGCCAGGGAAGTTTATCATAAATTTTTAATGGTTTTTCATGGGGATTTTTTTTTTTTGTTAGTGGGAAACAGAGTTTTCATGGCATTTAAGGTAATTGAAAATTAGACACTTCCTTACGTTCTTTGGAAAAAAAATGTTACCTTCTAAATCCAGAATATTTCGAGTCGAATTTTAACCCTCCAGTGACTAATTTTATATTACCCTTTCCCTTTGACCTTTTTAATAGCTGGAACTTTATGATTGCTTTCTTGTAGAGGACATTAAGCAGAAGGTCCAAGCAAAGTATGATGAATTAGCAGAGAAGATGGAAAATAATGAACTTGAAGTAGAACAAGCGTATGAGCAATTCAAGGTGTTTGAGGATGAGATCGTAGCAGAGCATATAAAGAAGGATGAGGAAGAGAGACTTCTTCCAGAGTCTGATGTGGTGGCGAAGCCTGTGAATAACAAGAGCGATGATCCTCCTGGTGAGGGTCCCATCCTTCGATGGCATTCACGACTTGTATTTGTTCAAGGTGGAGATGCCTGGCATCCTAAAAACAGAAAGGTAAAATTATCAGTGACTGTTAAGGAGCTTGGACTGTCGAAACATCAGTTCCGCCGAATGAGAGAAATAGTTGGGAAAAGGTATCATCCCGGAAAAGATGAGCTAACAATAACTAGTGAAAGGTATTGTTGAAATCCTTCTCACATCTATGATTATGCATCCAGATTTCGAATAGGCAAACCTGTGATACAAAAAAACTGTCACTATGTTGTGGATGACTGCTTTATCTTTTCAGTACTATGAGACGGTTTGCATGCGAGACGAACCCATTAATTAGATGAGGATACTTTAATTAAATGAGGATAGAAGTATTTGGGTTGGTCTCACATCTCACTCGTTGGCAATGGTATTATCCGTTCTTTTCTACTCCGTATGTATTCTGTATATAACTATGTAACAAGGGAGTCATTTATGAAATGACTGCCATTGCTTATAGGAATTTGTTATGTTAATTACCTTGCGGATTTCAATGATACAGATATTTTTTTAAATGGCTTTTACTGCATTGCATATAATTCCCATCTTTTCAGGTTTGAACACCGTGAAGAAAATAGAAAAGACTGCCTGAGAACTCTGCTAAGCATAATTGAAGAGGCTGGAAAAGCTAATGCTTTGGTAGATGAGGCTCGGACTGCTTACGTCAAACAAAGGCTCAAAGCAAATCCAGCTTTCATGGCAAGATTACATGCCAAGACCAAGCAGGCTCCAACTGCTATTCCGGCATGAGTAGAGCAACTACAATTGAGTTTTGATGAACTTTTACAGTTATGCGGTTAATGAAACACGATGAAGTATCTCTGTGTTCTTCATTGCTCTACACAGTTGCTTGAGAGAAAATTGTTGGTGATAGCTTGCGAAACCGTTTCAAGTTTCTTTAATTGCCCCTTTTCTGTAACAAATCTTTTGCTAAAATTTGAGGTTTCTTTGCCTCATTCTTACCGGATGAAGCTTTGTTATAAAGATAGGGTAGAGTTGATCTTTTCCCCCTATTTCTCCTTTAAATTTCTTGTTTGGGCTGTGATATTCGAATTGATGTATCATGTTGCTTAGGTAACACAGTTTAATAATTGACTATATGCATTGGCAGTTCATTCGAGATGATTGTTTTTACATTTTGTTTTTGGTTGGCATGATCGGCCGGCTTATTGAACAAACTTTTGACAATTCACATCATGTAAAATCTCAATTCTTCTTCCCATGTTATGGTAACAATGTTTGATGACAAGCATACTAAGCCTTGTTGGCTGGATGATCCCAATTATAATGAAACTGTTAAGAGAGCTTAGAATATTAGAATATAAATAGAAATGCTATGTTTCAACTGTTTGGCAAAATGAAGAATGTTAAGAAAGCCCTAGAGCTTGAACACAAATCTCTATTTAAGACGGGTATAAGATGGGTTAAAGTAGTATGTATAAAACAAACTGACTGAAATTCATACAAGGAATTTCTCATGATGACAGTAGCATTAAGTTCTTGTTTGCTAGGATTAATGAGAGAAAGCACACTGGCGAAAGTACTAATAAAAAAGGTGTCAATATAAATGGTTGCAAATGCCTTTATAGAGTATTATCAATCCTTGTTGGGCTCTTCCTGTCAGGCTGTCACTAATCTGAATAGTGAATACTGGAGCTTATGACACTGAGGATTGCTCATGTGACTGTATATGAAATCAAGTCTGCACTATTTAGCATTGATTTGATTTTAGCAATATCCCAGGCATTTTTGGTAATGCCCTCTGCATAAGTGCGACGCATTTTTTCAAGACTGGAAACCAGGCAAAGCAAACTAATTACCACCTTGTTGGCTTTAATTCCCAAGAAAAATATAGGCCCATCTCTTGCTGTTCCACTGTCTGTAAAATAATCAGTAATATAGAAGCATTCACTAATCACTAGTACGATTTGGAAGTTGCTGTTAGGCTAGATAAAGATCAAAGGCAGGAGTACTAATTACTTCACTGAAATTATCAGGTCTGCCAGGAGTAACCACAACCACTGGAAAACTAGATGGTTTAGGGGGGATGGATAACCACCGCTATATACAACATCTGGAGTGAACGTAATAGAAGACTGTTTACAGGGCAGCAAAGGTCCATCACACAGATTGTTCCTCTCATCAAAGCTTCTATTGCTATTAGGCTGTTGTCTTCTAATTTTTATAGCTTTAGTATGGCTGTTGAAAACTCGCGATGAATCAAATGACCATCGAGCAGCAGAGATGATAAGTTGGAGTCAAGCCCGCATAGTAAGAAATACCAATATACTTTGCATCTCATAGCGTCAGCTGTTCATCGTAGAGAATCACAGTCAAGATTCAAGACACATGGTCGAATAACATGAGTTAAGAAGATGCATTTACAAGAACTATATGATTGCATTATTTCAGCGAACCTACATATTATAACTGAGTTAATCATGTAAGATTATAAGGCAGTCAAATATTCATACAGTGGGTCTTCGTTCAAAAGAAGTCCCTGCATCCTCGTTACAAGGATAGGCTTGAAAGGCAGTGACCATAGCATTGGGAGGACCACGGCGACAACGCTGCATCATCTCGTCCACAGCCTCAGTGTTGCCAGAAAATAGAGCTTCCACCGACCCGTCTCTTCTATTTCTTACCCACCCTTTTAAACCCAGCTGGGTTGCATTTTCAATTGTCCAATTCCTGTAGAACACACCTTGGACTCTCCCCTTAATAGCACATTTTACCTGTCCAGAATCCGTACTTCACATAAGTAAAATGAAGGAATACCAATTTATGATAAACAAAATTAGTTGGCTATGAGAGTTGAGCACAGTTGCCCAATAACTATCTAGTCTCTAGATGCAAAATCAAAACTAACATTCGCCTGGAAACAAGGAAATGTTAGTAGTTAGTGCTCCTTTCGGCCCCTTTGACACAAAGACAAAGAACAAGATGGAAGACCAATACCAAATCCTGGCTTTGTTTCTGGATGACATATAAAGTAGATTGAATTTCTGCGCAAGGGGGACACTAAAAAATGATCAATTTAAACATTATACAGAAAGATATACAAATGATCTAGACACATGTCCAGCTTGATTGAGACAATCTTAAATGACATATGTGAAGCGTAGATGCGAGAGTCAAGACCATGACTAGTTGACTAGTATGTAAAAGCAAGCATATATAAGACCTCCTCCTTCCTTCTACTCTAGATCTTTTCTAGAGGTATTTTTGTATGTTCATCCTACTGTAAGTTGACATTTAGGCTCTGTTCTTTCGGACTAAAATTTGCTGAACCAAACTGAGCGAATTAAGCAAGCATGTTTAATTGAGGCGAAATTGAGGAATCATCTTTCAGTAAAGAATTGATTGGAAAATGACAAAAAGGTTAAGAGTATAACAACATCAGAACGTAAGTACAACTGTATATATGTTCTGCAAACCCTAGAAGGAACAACATCAGAATTGCCAAACCAGCTCAATACTCCGTTTGTCGGAATCATTTATTTACCTTTGATTAAACTATCGTGACTGAGACGAAGGGAGTGTAAACTTGAACTAAGCTTCAAAACCAACATACAATCACAAAAAAAAAAAGAAAACCCAGAAAAATAGCAGTTGAAAATAAAGAAAAAAAACAAAGCAATCAGACAGAAAATGAGCAGAAACATAAAAGAAAGAAAAATTGAAAAAGAAAGGAATAATTAGAAGAAGAAGAAGTCTCACAGTCTTAATAGAATCTTGAGGACTGGTAAGAGCATGATCATTATTCTGGGACATGACAGAAGAGAAAAAAGAAGAAGAAGAAGAAGATCTGTAGAAAGGAAATACAGAAAAAAGAGGAACACAAAAACTAGTGGAAGTCTTGCGAATAATATGATGAGATTGAGTATTACAAATAGTGATGAGTCTTGTAAGATTTAGTAAGCCATAAAATGTGCTAGATTTATTGGGATGAATGAAAATGGAAGTATTTGAAGAATTTGGAAAGGTGAATATGGCATGCAGGTTATTTGGATAATGGGGTTTGGTTCCAGCGACTGGTAATCTTAAGGTTCTTGCCATTCAATAAATGTGCCTGCAAAATGTTTTGACAAGGATGCTCAATTGCTGATTGCTGATTGCTGATTGCTGAATGTCTCCACTCCCCATTCTCGTCTTTTCATAAAGAGGGATTTGGGACCATTTCATCTTCAAATATAACCGTAATGATCCAACTAATTTTACAATTTATCATGTAACTTGTGTTTTTTAAAAATTGGTTACATTTGACTGTAAAATAGTATTAAAATCTCGTCTTTTTTAAAAAGATCAAAATAATTCGTCTTAAGGAGACCAATTTGTTCAATAAAAAGTGACCATGACTCTTTTTATTTTTTGGCATTTTTTATGTTTAGGGGGTTCGAACTTCGAACCCATGTGAAGAATATCACTTTCAAGACTTTACCGATCAAGTTAGTTGACATTTATGAAAATGATAATGATTAAAGGGGGCTATTTTAAGTTAAAACGCGACTTTTAAAAAAGTGTTCGTTTTATAATAGTAAATTTATATATGATAAAACATTTGATTAAGTGATTTCCGAGGAGCTAAATGCGGTGCTTTATGCGGCATAGTGTGTGTTCATGTTTAGCACTTGTTTCGTGCTTATAATGGATAGTTGTACCTAAGTTATCCCAATATGGAAAGTTAAGGTAGAAACCGAGTTAGGGGTGCTTGGAAGTTTGATGAAGTCAGATCTCAATCCCGAGTTTGAAAGCTAAAGGAAGTCGGGATGATGGTAGAGTCTTGTTTGGGGAGGAAGAAGAAGCAAGCAAGCAAAAAGAGTAGGAAGCTAGCTTAGTAAGCCAAGCGTGCCGCTAGTGGAGTCCAGAATGACATAAAGTTAGCCGCCTGGTGGGCGGCCGACCCCTTGAGAGAGCCACCCGCATGCTTATGTCAGCTATTTTGGAAAGCATTGTCTGTTTAGTCTTTTGCCATGATTTAGATGACTTTGCTATCTATCTATACAATATAGTTAAAATGCTACTTAAAGCATTTAATTTTAATCCATGTTTTATTTTTCTATTGGATAATACTAATTCATTTATATTAATTACTTTACTATTTATTTATTAATACAATATTATAAAAAGGCAAAATTAAGTATCTCACTAAGCCATTAAAAAGTCATCTTTAACACCATGTGTCACATGCTTATAAGTACAAAATAAATTAAGAAATAGTATTTGCAAACACAAAAAATAAATTAATATAAATTCTTTATTTTTCTCTCATAAATCTGGTTATTAATCTTCCTATTTATTTAACTTTTTTTTTTTTAATTTAATAGGATGGATTTTTAGTTTTCCCTCACCATTATTATACTTTGTATTAATGTTACCATATTTTTTATCTTCCCTTTAATCCACAAAATCGTTCTTCTTTCCTCAAATAAATTGTTGAAATTAATTAGATAATTAATAACAAAAAAAATTCTTATATAACCATTATAACAATCCTAATTTTTATTTTTATTCAAAAAGTTGGTAAGTAAAGTATACATAGAGAACTAAGAGAATTATTTCGCTTTTTATCTTTATTATGTTTTGAATTAATTTAATAGTTAGAATCTTATTTAATTATTATTTGTGTTTGTATTAAAATTACAGGAGTATGACATACTCATATATCAATAACATT